>JAUUEB010276694.1:0-13099 GCA_032362205.1 Clione limacina
CCTAAGAAAACCTGGGAGGAGTGCGTGCGGAATGATCAGGTGGTAATGGGCATGACTGCCATCAACCCCTGTGACCGTCCTGCTTGGAGTGGGAGATTAAAACATGTCAAGCAGCCCCTACCCTCTGTAGAGGATTAATCCCAACCCATATATAATAAATATGGATATGATGATCCTATTGTTTGTTTTTATTTGCCCAGATAGAGACTTTTTGACTGCCCATGAATTTCAACTACCATGTTATTTTTTTAGTTCTCAACTTGTTCTCAAATAAGGCTAGCTGCTAATTCCTGACTGACCTTCAAATAATATTATTTCACAGCCCAACACTTTGCTATCACAATGTCTATTAAATATATCAGTGGTATGGCCAACCATTATAAGGCTTTCTCACTTACCAGGACTAGACTGTGACACTATTTTCTCTCCTTCTGCTTTACTTAGCCCATATTTATTGAGCGGGGTTGGTACGGCTGAGGGCTGGTATGGAGGACTCGTTCCATCAAAGACATAGTCTGTACTGATAAACAGGACATAAGCACCAACTTCCTCTGTGGAGACAAGACAAATCTATTATAAGAGAAGACAGAATGAGAAAATGCTATGCAGAAACCAGTTGAAATTTAACTGAGCCTTTCACAAGTAGTTGTAGACAGTCTCCTTCATGGCTTTATTCATGTGACTTGAGGTATGACCTCTGGAGACAATCATCAAATTTGTAAACCAGGGTCTTCTGAGTATACTGATTACAAATAAATTGGTCCATTTCGACAGACCATTTCTTGTCAATTAATTTGTTTTGTGCAATTCCCAGGGCACTACAGCACTAAGGCACCGTTCACATATTACGTAATCATTTGGGGGAGGGGGTCTGGCCATTGATTACTTTAAAGAAGGAAAAAACATCAATATTTGACCAAAATTATTACAGGGGGGTCCAAAATGGGTAAAATTTTGATTATATAAAGGTTATATGTGAACAGTCCCTAATCATAATAATTTGTGTAAATCCTAAGGTTTTAGGGTGCAAGAAATTAAATGCTGTGGTTGATTTCAAATTGTAAGGTAATTTAAATGTCATAATCAGCCAATTGAAAGTCACAAAAAATAAAAACTTTGGTTGATAAGTATTATTTTCAAATTTTAAGTCTCAACCATGTGGTGAATTTAAGAGTCATACAGGTCTTAAAGTTAAAATAGACAGGTTTTCATCTTTGCCATAAAAGGTCTTGCTTGAAGTCATAATAGTAGAATGAATTTAGAGTTATCTACAATTTTGACGTGTTTAAAACTGTATTAGCTAGCACTATATGTGGTGTAAGAAAAAAAATCCCTACTTTAAGCATGATAAGGCCAAAAGAGCAAAAGTGAAAGCTTATGAAGTTTTAAAGGTTACTTAAATTCATTAAACTATTATGAGTTTTTAAAGTTGAAAAGAAAAACTTACTAGCTAAGTCACATAGCAACTGTGTAGCAGTTACATTCAAACTCTTGGTTTTTTCCTCCTCTTTCTCCACAACATCAGGTCTTCTCTCTGCTGCTGAGTGCAAAATCACTGTGGGCTAAATAAATAAAAATTGGCAATCTTAGGGTGTAAACTTGCCCAATACCTCCCATTCCTTGTGAACATTTTTCAAGACTTGAAAAAATTGAGTGAGGTTTTCAAAGAGGTTACTAACGGTTAAGAAGAAAAAACAGAGAAGGATTTCTAGAGAGGGGGAATTTTTTCAAAAATTCAGCAAGAATAGACACCCCTGGTAATCATTATGATTATAAAACATTTACAGATGATAAATCTACAGTTTTTTTTAATTATACAGCCACAAAAAATCTTAATAACTTCAGAACCATTATATTTATACATATAGAATCATCTAGTTTCAATAATTTATTGAACACTTTTATGGAATCACAAACAGGTTAATGTGGTCATTGGTCACCCACACAGTGAACAAAAAAGTAAAATTGGGAGTTTTGAGGATATCATTTCGAAGTTACTGTCCTTTAAAAGCAAAATTTGTCACACAATTTACTAAGATACATGATGGAAACTCATAAGCAAAATTTCACAAAAATTGATTAATTCATATGCTGTTCTAAACAATGCATAGGATCTTTACTGAGCAGTATGAATGGCATCTGTGTGAAATCAACCAAAATCAATCTTTAACTTGAATTGTCACAGCTTAATTTACAAGTTAGTATAATCTTGGTGTTACCTTGAAACTTCTTATAGTGTCAGACAATTGTTGGGGGTCAGTGAGGTCAACTTTCTTGAGATTTCCTGTCGTCCTTGAAAATGAGAGCCCCAAAGTTTCCCATTCCTTATCTAGAAGGAAGGCTTTGAGACAGTCTCGTCCTAACAAGCCTGAAGCTCCAGTGATGAGTATTCTCTGAATCATATCTGGTTGAATTTAGAAACAAAAATGCATTCTTAAAGATTAGTACCAATAACATACTAAATACGACTTTTCAAAGAAGACATTTTTGTGAAACCTCGAAAATAGCGAACAAAACAAAAGTCATGTTTTTTCTTTACATAATATTACTTATTAGAAATTGGGTATAATGAAATAAAATCACAAGGATTCCGGAAAAAACAAAATAATTAGCGGTCAAGTTTGATTGACAAAGTCGGAAAACAAATCTCAGTAAGCATACAGCACAAATAAGCGTTGTCTAGACAGGTCGAAATCAAAAGAAACAGCTCTCAAAAATAAACATTTAAGAGAGGCACATTGGTGTGTGGTGAGAACACTGTCATAGGTAAAATGGTTACACAGTATTGTCACTTGACTAGAGGTTGTTTAAAATCATTGTTTTCGGTGATTTTCAAAATAGCAAAATTCCTGAAAAATCGTTCAGTTCCCGTCGACTTTGTTAAAGCCTGAATCTACTGTACTACATTTTTGAGGATGTTATTTATCAGGGTTCCAGAAAGTCGCACACATGTGTGCGCAAGGCTGGCAAGGTCTCAGTAAGGATGAGGCTGAAATCTAAGTTGTTTTTGTTTTTTTAACGTGATTTTTTTATAATTAAGAAAACATGTCAATTGTAAGGTTAGCCACAGTAACAAGTATTAGACTACAGTAGGGAGGCTAGGCTACAGTAAGGAGGTTCAGCTACAGTAAGGAGGCTAGGCAACAGTATGGGGGGTTAAGCTACAATAAGCAGGCTAGGCTCAAGTGCAGTAAGGACGTTAAGCTACAGTAAGGAGGTTCAGTTCAGCTACAGTAAGAATCATGGAATCATGGTAAGAGTTCAGTTCTGAAGAAAAATGTCTTTTTTAAAACATTTCTTGTAAGCCAGCCTGTCCAAGAGAAAGCAGATAAAATACCAATGAGTAATGTATTATTGAATTCAGTGTGTGACAATATCAAGTCTCAAAATGATGGGTTGAGACAGCAATTTGTACGTCATGCAGCAGATGGCACCTGGCGCTATTGCCCACAACCTGCATATCCATACTGCACATCTACACTTAGAAGAAGAATATGTTAAAGAACTGGTTTTGTGGGACCTTGCCAAAAGAGCTGGCAGCAAAGCATGCAAAAGACAAAACACCATGGTCAAAAAACTTTGACTCTGAATTGGACCAACTGATCGTAGAAATGAAAGTTGGGTCTACCAGAAATAAGCTGATGGAGGTTTGTAAGGAGAGGAACATACAGTTCAGAGAATTTGATCATTTCAGTCTGACTCGATTTATGAAGTATTCTCACAGAATATATAACAGTGTTGCTCATATGTGGTTGCCTATGATCAAGCTTTTTTAAAAAAATTGCTGCATCTGATGAGAATTCTGATGTGTCTGCACAGATGGGTTTTAAAGTTAAATTACAAGACCCCAAGTTTATTCTGAAGGTCATTTTCATGTATGAAATTTCCAGTGTGATAACTGTTCTCTCAAAAGAGTTTCAAAAGCAAGATAAATTTTTAACAACATCAAAACATGAAACAGAGAGCTGTCTTTCTCATTTTCATGAAGCCCAAAAACAGCTTTCCAATGGAAAATGTCCACAGATTGACCCCCTTTGCCTTTTAAGAAACAACAGCAAATCAAAGACATTGGAACTCTTTAACTCAGCTACACAAGTAATTGCTCTACATATGACCTTTCAGAATCAGTTCCTATTGTTCAAGGTCAGCAGGGTAGAAGGTCAAGGTCCTCGTCAGAAACAACTTCTGACAACTTGATAAAAGAAGCTCTGCCAGAACTTTCTGAATATTTGGACAATTTTTTATTTCAGTTATCATCATATTTCAAATGGCCTGAGTAGCTAGTTTGAACTGAAAAAGTATTTTACTTTTTTTAGACTTAAATGAAAATCAATGTTTGATGCATCTTCAAAATTAATGGATCAACTATCGCATCTGCTCCACAATGTTTAGTGGATCTGAAAAAACCCGTCTCAAACAAGAGTACAAGACTCTCTACCTGATAGCATCAAAAATAATGTCAAATGGTAACGTTACACAAGAACAACTGTTTTATGAAATTTGCACAAAGCAAAACCATTTCTCTAACTGCAAAAGAATAATTGCATTAGCTCTACGCTTTATTGCTAATACTTTTAATGAATACGCAATTGAAAGTGCCTTTTCCAAAATAAAACATACTGACTCAGATGGCAGATCTTATAAGCATGAAACTGTTGAGCAACTTTGTTTCATAAAATTCAATGGACCTCACACTCTGGTTGCTCAAAGTCTTATCAGAAAGGCTCTAGCCCTTAGGTTTGATAATGGAAACTGGCATTTCATTAGTAATGCACACAGGTTTTTCACTTCTACCTGCATCACAAATCAGATTGCAAAGGCAAAAGAGGAGTTTTCTTTATTTGATTAGAACCGTCAAGAAGATTATTATGTGAAAGAGTGAAAGTGAAAAGAAATAAGTAAGTCTGAAAGGATATATCCTAAGATCTTGATACTAGTTGACTCAGTTGCATTTATGTTTTTTTTGTTTTATCATCAGTGAGATCATAAGATATTAATTTCTCAACAAGCATTGTATTACTATTTGAAAACTATAGAATATATACGCATGCAGATTAATTAAAATCATGATTAACATACATTATGAGTAAACTAACTAGATACTATTATCTGAAACATTTTGTTAGTTTAAATCTGCAAAAAGATAATGTGTAAATGATGAAACTCATAAAATAAATTGTACCCATGTTAACATAATTCATTACTTTTGTGCTTTTCTAATGCCTTCCACTTTTAAATAAGAAGCCGTTTATACAGCAACAAAAATGGTGTTTTTTCTGTTAGACACAGCGTCTTTTACAGTAAGGTTGAGGCCTAGTTTTTAATGTGTGCGTAAGGCTGGACCCTTTCTGGAGCCCTGGAATTTTTTAAAGACACATAGCCCTGGAAATCAACTGGACATTTTATAAACTCTCTATTGTTATTTTTACTTAAAATTGTGTTGTTACTAGTATCCTAGAATCAAACTTTGTAAGGCTGGCAGTCACCCTGGTCACAGAAAATTCGGAATCATTTCTGACTAGTCTTACAAATTTCTTATTACATGGTTCCTACCTCCCTAGGACCCCTGGGGCAGCTAAATGTAAAAAAACAAAAAACAAATTTGCATCATATTTATATTGAGCATCATGTGTTTTAATTGGGTACCCCTATTTATTGGATTAGTTGAGAATGTACATGAATATCAGATTGATTCCAGATTGGGAATACATCTAATGATAATTTTTTTTTGCATCATTGCTTTGTTTGAATAGCCTTTGAGAATTGTAAAACTTGGTTTGATTTACAAATTCTTTTCTTATCAGAATAATGACTATGAGACTTAATAAAAAGTGTTTAGGTGTTTTAGTATTCTAAGGACCTATTATGTGGTTAAATCTACCTAATAAAATTCAAAATCTATTTATTTATTTGTGGCTGGCTGGCTGTGTGTGCAATGGGATTATAGCCACAGTTTTGACTCAATAGATCTGAAACTTTTAATAATGTTAGTAAATATTACCAGATGTGTGGTTAAGCTTTTGGTGACAATTGGTCCACTGTAAGAAAAGTTATTAGCTTTTTAGTTTTTGGTGCATATTTTACAGAGAAAGTATAGAACAAAGATGGCATGAAACTAAATATGGAAACATTTGCATTTTCTTGCTGCGGCACATAATATACGCGACTCAGCATAGTGAACACGAATTTATATTTCCGTTTTAAGAGAAATGTAAACAGCAGCTGAAACCAAAAGTGAATTCTAATACGGGGTGTTTCAAAATATGTGGGGAGAGAAAGAGAGCCTACAGGGTGGTTAAAAAATTAACCAAATTTGTGTTTCTTTCTTTTTGTATCCTTCCAGGCCAAGACCCAGTACTAAGCAACAAAACATTTTGTAGACTGCAATTAGCGACGTAAGGGCAACAATTGATTTAAGATTGTGTAAACCTGGGCAACGCCAGATAAATCCGCTAGTATTGTATATATTTTTAAAAAGTGGTTGGGTGTGTTTATATGTTTTGCATCCAATAATCTGCAAATGAAAAGTTTTATTATGTTTGAGATGCGCTTTTGTTATGCCTTCATTTTTGAGTGGCTTTATTAGGTCACTAGGATGGTCCAAACGCCACTTAGAGTAATAGAAATTGTAAGCAAAGAGGCAATAATTCATTAAGTGATTCGCACACTAAAAATCATCAAAGGTAGCACCAGAAATATTCCAGAATTAATCCAATGCACTCAAAAATCTCATTCAAGCTCTTTCAATCGGATTCAATCTTCATTGCATGTATATAATGGAGACTCCTCATGTGTTCATATAATTTAACTTATATCCAAAATGTTGCATTTTTTGAGACCACCCTGTATCTATATGAGAAGTCACGCTTGATCACTTCAAATATAACAAAATGAGCCAATGGGCGTTTCTTGATTACCATAATTATTGGTAAAACATGCTAAGCGTTTCTCTTAAAATCAATTTAACACATGCTTTATTTTGTTAACGATTCTAGACTGTTGATCATTAATTTTGACCAGTGGTTAAATATTATGTTATACAAATCTTGATTTCCAATACAGAGGTCAACAAAACATGGCCATGACAAAGTTATAACACATTGGCCAAAGCAAACAATATTGATTTATCTAGCAACTTTTACATCTGTTTATGTAACAATTTTGTTTTTACTCGAGAGCTGCCCCTAAACCGTGACACGTGGCGAAGTGCCATTTCTAGGGGAAAAGTGTAACCCATGCTACATGGAAAATGCACTATAAATGATGATGATGATTACTTAGCAATCAGCTGATGACTGAAGATTAGAGAGTTGGCGACTCTTTTACCCTCTCCACGATATTTTACCATATCAACCGATTTGAAAAGTATAAACAAAGCCAGATGCACATTTCATTGTTTTAATAAGCACATGTTTCAAATGTCTTTTTCTTTTACAAAAAGACCTTGTGCCAAGTCACTATTTTTGGCCACGCTATGACCCTGTTATTCATGTATGCATGAAAAACAATGCACTTTCTTTTTTACTTTAAGTGTTCTCAAGAGAATAGAGGCATGGGTTGAGAGAAAGTGACCAAGCATTTATGTATGTAATTTATTGAGGGAAGATTTTGTCATTGATCATAACCGAGTTTTGAGACTAAGCCTTTGTTCATTCAGCATGCACATAGACCTAGACGATTATAAAGTTAGTTGAATTTTATATGCCCATTTTACACTTGAAAGGCAAGTCCAGCATTAACGTCCAAAACAAGGACCAGGCCAATGGAGAGTAGCAGCAAGCATGCAGCACTGGCCAAGCCAGATTATGGTCAGACATTGGTTATTTCACATGTGAGATAGAGATGTTGCTCTGAGGCCACAACCTCAGTAACTTCTGTAATAAACTGGGTAATTACTTAACTAGCTCTTTGTCTTCACTACCAGATGTGGCCATATTTATTCCTCTGATATTTCAAAGGACCATGTTCATGATCTAATCTTTTATATACAATATTTCAGGTCCGCAGGCACCGAATGCAGTTGTTCCCCCTGTTTGAGGACTATGACAAAGTTCACAACGGCGCTGTGTCACAGTCTCAGTTCAGGCGTGTTCTCATGGAGCTTGAACTGGCAAAACTTGCTGCAGACACAGATATTGAGCTGTTATGGAAAAAGTACCAGTTTCAAGTTGGGGGGCGAACTGATGTCAACTACATAGCATTTTGTGAACAGATCAATGATTTGTCAGGATTTGAATACAGAAAACCTTAAGGCAGTTCTTTTAAGTCTGTATTTTGTTATAATGATAGTTGGTAATATCTTTTCCTAAGCACTCAATACTGTGCTCTATTGCAAAAACCCTACCTAGCTATTTTTACACCTAAGTCTTATATAAAGTGTGTGGAAATGGAGTATTGAAAAGGAAATCCTTTGATAGAACCTTTTTGATAACTGTATAAAATCATTCCAGTTACCTACATATGATTTGATGGATAATTGTCCAGCATGTGAATTGGTTTTCAAAGCTTTAAAGAAATCTGCCAGTTTTCTTTAACAATGTCAGCTTGACGATAGCAAAAGAAATATGTTACCCAAGCAGTTAAAGTTATTTGTCTTTTACATTATTATGTAATATGCATCGCTGTAAACTCTGTTTTAGACAAACAAACAAAATGATTTAGGAGCATTTTATTATATCCCAAATTTCTAATGCATTTGATTATTTATTCATTATGCAACGCTGAAAGTTCTTTATTTATAACTAAAACTGTAGAATATATCAATGCAATAAGATTGACATAAGCTATGTATATTCTATTAATGCCTATTCCTGATATTCAATTATATCAAACGTTTTCCTACAATTCTTAGTTTACATCAATCTTTTTCTCTTTTTTATATGTTATTTATCAAAGTTTTCCTTTCAGTCACAAACCTACCTTTTTTTTAAAGTTCTTTTTATTCCTACCACATTGTCTTATAGTTATTGATATTCAAACTATCAAGGAAAATTGCAGCTCTTCTGTTCTTCACCTTAAGGAATCACATTTATGTGTATGAAATGGAGTACTTTATTCTGGGCTGTTGGTTATTCATTATTTTTAGATCCAATATCTGCAAACTAAAAAAAGTAAGATGGACTCACCTTGATGAAATATGCACATATTAGATCAATCAATATACAAAGTTCAATGAAAATGTGTAAATATAGAACAGTTTTACAATTTATCATGTTGAAAACTTTTATTTCTTCTATTTTTAGTATGAATTTTTGTTCACATTTTGAATCTCAGAGCACATAACCGATCAATCAAGCACAATACAAACTTTGCACTTTATATGAACTTAAATTTAAGGCCAAGAACTTACCAAAATGTCAGTATTAATATTACACTTTTTTTTAGCTTTTACTGCTGACAAACTAATCATAAATATGTTATAAAAGGGAATAAGGATGTTATTGTAAAACAACCAAATGAGAATAGGGCTGGATGACATTGGTTTTTCTTTCCCTTGATATTTTTGCCATTTTACAAATGATGAAATACATAACCAATGGCAGATTTTTGTTTGTGAACTCAATTTTGAACTTACTGTGATATGATGTGATTATGCATTTTATATAAAAATTTACAGATGTTTATGATTTGATACTTAACTTTACCAACAATGTAATAAAAGGTATTATGTGAATCAACCAGTGTTTTACTAGTTCTGAGAAATGTTGTCTCTTATAAGCTTTATATTATTCTACAAGTTTGTAAAAAGCAAATACAAAAAAGTATATGTACACATTTTTTGCTTGTGTGTATTGAAATGGAAGGCACATTTGAAAAAATAAAAAGCCTCTGATTTGTATTGAAAAATAATGTATAGCAAAACTTCCAAAGCCTTCCATAATTCACATATTTTATTTCTGGATTTTTAAGTCACTCTAGTTTTCATTCCCACCTTGATGTCATGTCAAAGAAATACATTTCAGAACCTTAAAGGGGTCTTTCAAAGGTAAACAGGCGCAACAAGTGTCTCACTTCAACTTCAGTGTTTGAAAAATTTTCAACATTCAGGTCTCATTACAAAAATTGTCTAGCTACTAGTTAAAGAATGAATATTTATTAGTTATACTGTGAAAAAAATAATTGATTCTTGTTTGGAATATCTTTTTTGAACCCTTTAATATACTTGGGTGTCTTTGGTAACTTAAGGAAGTATGGTATAATGTTTTATTTAGGGGTACACAAAACATTGCCTTTATAACTAATGAAAACGTCAGTAAAAAATGTAATGTGTGATGAGAAATAAAAACATTTGAATAAATACATTTCTTTTTGTAGTAACTCACTTCTGTGATATTCTGTTGTGTTATGTCTTAGTTTTGATCAATTTGCAAAATAAGAAGTTCTATAGCCTTAGATAGACAGATAAAAAGAATAAGAAAATAGGATAGAGAGAAATAGTCAAGTTTATCTTTACATTTTACAAAATGTCAAAGATTTTGGGTTGATGCATCATTTTTTAATATCTTTTTAATCTTTATAACTGAAATTGAACAATTAAAAGCATACATAATTTGCTCTGGTTTTAGAGAGATATTTTGCAGATTAACAAGTATCTAGGTCTCTGATAGAAATAGGTAAAATGATTAGTTGGCTACAAAAGAGAGCTTATTGTTCCTGGACACTCTAAATTTTGATTAGTAATGTATCTTCATCTTCTTTTTTATATGCTGTGTTTCAATGGCAAGTCATTGGTTAGATAGGTCAACCTTATGCAGCTACACAAGTGAAATTTCAACAAGACCACCTTCATGGTCGAACCACACCAGTCATCATTTGTTATTGTGATATTATGTCAGTTCATGTTCTTAGAGCTGTGTGTGGTAGATTAGAATTAGTCATTTAATCAACAAAACATCCTCAGTCATAATCAAAGTCTGCTTTTTTGTTATTTATATCTTTAAGTGAAATAAGAGAAACTCTCCTCCAAGAAGGCAAAAGGGAATGAAGAAAAAACATATGTATAATGTTTAACAAGAAAGTTAAGTATTAGTTTTTTACATCAAATGGAGGCAACTAAGTCTAAATTTTCTTAGTGTTCTTGTAAGGAAAACTAAGTAAGTTTAGTCACTCAACAAAGGCAAGTCAGCCACCAATCTATCTTCACTCATTTGCTTTGTACAAAACAGACAGCTAATACTATCAAACTGGATTGATAAGGTCCCAAGGAGGATGATCAACCCACATATTTAGGAGAGTAATCTGAGAACTGAGTCTCACATGGAAAAAATTATATTATAAGATAAGATATAACTTTATTTTCATTTCTGGCACATTTTTTTAATCTCCACAGTCATTAATAATGTGATATAGCATAATGACAACATACACAATTTAAGAACATTTCATTTACTATACCTCAAACATTCTGAATAATCACTCAGCCAAAGAACTGTACATTGACTAACCAATTTTAAAATAATAAAAATGCCGCTACCATGTTCTTCCCAGGGATAAAACTGATAGAATCATTCCCAAGGGGAGGCCCTGAAAGAAAAGGGAGACAGGGGTTCTTATTATTATTTAAGAACTTAATGATAACCAAAATGTAGGGTCCAACAACAATACTGTAGTTCATTATTTAATTACATGGAGATATTTATTAAGCTTTCTGGAGAATAAACTACCAGAATCCATTGTCTCTGCCAAGTCCATGAATATTTTTAAAACTAGAATTGAAAAATATTTTAAAGAACATGTCTATCAACAAGTATTGAACTTTCTTGAGTCCTTAGGATTTACTAGTCATAACTAAGTGGATTTATTTAGGTGGACTATTGACTTAGCATTATAATTGCATCCTAGTTTATCATTTTTTAAGCATTATAACGGCAAGAATAAAATAAGGCCAAAGGCTCAATAGCCCATAGAGCTCTACTACTACCACTACTGTTGCACCGCCTAGATAATCACCTCACAAGTGTCGTGGTATGGCATGACATCAGCTGCTCGTGGCGAAGCTGGTTGACAACCTCAATTGTCATTCATTGATCTGTGCACAAAGCAATAAGGAGTCCACTAGCTCAGTTAGTAGAGCGTCAGAATGAAATGCGGATGGGCTGGAGTTTAAATCCATTTTTTTGTGCACAATTTTGTAAATTACCTAAAAACTCAGGACTCTACAGCTGGTACCTAGTGCTCAATCGCGTAGCCAGGGGACATAGGGTAATACTGGATTTAGTTGATGATGTAATAGCCTAAGCTGTTGCTATAAGAACGTTTCGGTACTAACAAATATAAAAAAAAAACATTAGCTAAAAATCGGGCAATAATTAAAAAACATGATTTTTATCCAAAATGCTCTAAAATTGCACAATTTTCTTCTATTTTTCAAAATTTCGGCCGCTCATTGTTTCCAATTTGTCATACAAATTGCCCTAAATTTGCACAACTAATGTCAACAGTTTCGGCCGCTTCTTTTGGTCTTTTAAGAAACGGGCTTCTGCATTGTTTTAAAAACTCCTTCACTTTTACAAATCCTCATTGGAAGCACTGCAATAGGACTATACAATGGCTTCTCTAGATATATTTGGCCTCAAGTAATTTTAATAGACTGTAGATACTGTAAAAGTGTTTTTTTCGCAAGGACTTTTTTTGAAAATTAGTCAATCAGCAACATGCGTGAGACTTTAACTTTGCGAACAACTCATCTTCTATATATAATTATATTATATAGAATTTAGTCAAAATCAATATTCGCGGGGACTTAATTTTCACGAAGTCAAGAGAAAACTTGCATAGTAGATAGTTGGATGGATGACAACAGTCAGTGCATGCTGTCTATCTTGAATTTAGACACACCTTTAACATAAAGACCTAAATGCATTTAACATAAAGACAGACTCTAATATCCCAGGTTTTAATAAATTTAAAAATTTTGACCCCAAAGACAACTTGGATAAGAGAGGGATAGCTGTATATTTTTAATCATCTTTTGGTGTATCAGTTTGTAAAGAACTTAATAGTAGGTTCAAATAATGTCTTTGGACTACAATGAACGTCAATTCAACAAAATTTCTGTTTGGTTGTGTCAGGGCAGACATGGGTACGAAGCCGGCTTTGG
>JAUUEB010276805.1:448-13099 GCA_032362205.1 Clione limacina
ACAAAGGATTAAAGGCAATCACTTACTTTTTCCCAACTACTCGAAGAATTCTAGAGTAGTGTGGACCGGCTACTCCAGTAGAGTAGTTCTCAAAAATTCTGCGGCTACTCGAGTAGAGTAGAAGTAGCAAACAAACTGCTACTGAGTACTACTCGTGTAGTATACTACTGTACTCGACCACACCACTGATAATATATAAAAAACGGGAGCTTATTAATTATTAAGACATCTTGGCTGCAAACAACGCAAAATGAGTGCAATCCACAAGTCACCATGTCTATGGCCGGCGACGTTTATAAGCAAGCAGATACATACTTAAGATCGCCTAGGCAAACCGTGTGTGGCCTTACTGGTCAAAGATGTATAGAACAAAATGTTATAACAATGCAATGTCAATGTCATCTTGAATAAATAAAAAAAGACCGCCTAGGCATCACAAAAAATATACGAATAGACTTTAATACAAATAGATTTGGGAGAGAATATTATTCCTCAAAGAGCCACAAAAGATAAACAAAGAATAAGTTTAAAGAAGTTTGAAATACATCAATCTTCAGCAGAGAACAGACACAACGGTTTTTAGGGTATTATTATATCTTCACCCTATGGAAATGAAGGGATTAAATCGTTCAATGATATAGAGTTCAGAACGCTTATTAAACACAAATAGCTAATATCATATTCTGTTTTATATTTCGCAACTGACAGAAATAAAGTTGCTTTTCTCTTGCTTATCTTTTTGTTTCCAAAGTTATTATTGTTTCCACAGAGATATAATGCTGATACCATAATACAGAAGTGTAAGAAAGCAGAGAAGGAAAGCTGACACTTAGGATAAATATCAGACTGCATCGAAAGAAAGCCCAATCGTGTATTACGTCATATAAGTAGTCACGGATACTACACAAACTAATGTCATATTTTTACGAAACGAAATTTAGATCTCAAATGAAAAGAGGACATCGTTCTTTTACTAAAAGAAAACAAAAAAAATAAACACATAGCCAACGAGAGAACGAACATAGTAGACAAAGTTATAACTTATGAGTTGCATTAACAAAAAACTGCTATACATATCAGAGTTATTCAAGAGCCACATATGCTATAAGACAACATACATCTTGCAGTTGTGCATGCCAGTAAGTAATTAAAACTGTAGCGTATCGTGCAATTTTCCAATACAAATATGAATTACGGTATTGCGATGACATTAACTCGTTCATTTTGTAATTTCCATTGTGATAAATCAAATGGTTTGTGTAAAAAAAATCAATCAGCATTGACCAATGTCTGTGTCATGGTAACCAATATAGGAAAAAGAAACCATGCTGACATTTGTCCTGAAGCGAAAAAAAGACTGACACGACATAATACAGATTCGTTTTTGAATTAATCATAATTTCCATATTTGCCATCGAATTCATTGAATGTCATTTGTATACCACAGAGACGCGCAACAAATCAATTTGTCCGTAAAGTTGTTTCCCAATCAAATAGTCATTCAGCACAGAGTTATTAGATCAAATTGGTAAAACCCCGAAAAAAGTCCAGTTTTATTTTGGTTCTAGAAACAGGATGTTAAAAAAATGAAATAAACTAAAATCCTTAGCGGAAAGGGAGATAATTTAAGGATTTCCCGTCTTATCCCCATACTTCAAGTCATCATATTTTTTAATCGCTCATATTTGAAAAAATAATTCTGCCGGAAAAGAATAATTTGATATTATATGAAGAACTGAATATATCAAACAATTTTAGAAATTCATTGCCCTTTGGATAGCTATAGAACTTCTGAAATTGTAATTTTTTATGAACAAAAAGGTTTAATATTCCGTATTATTTTTGTCCGTATGTTTTTACCGTATGGTTTAATATTCCTCGTAAGGATAGTATTGCAATATCTGATTTGATCTGATATGTTGTTGTCATATTAATACTTGCTCTCATTGTTTCTGCTCAGCTAGATCGAAATGATTTAATCAAAGTAATGATGTTTGAGAATAATCTATTTATGTGTCGATTTGCAATTATAACAGAATGACAGACATTTTGATGAGTTTACGCCTTTGTTGTCCTGACAATCTATTAATCCCCGAAAAATCGGACATACGCGGACATATTCATATTCGCAAAAAAAGTATCGTACACAAGTACTTTAAATCCACTATTTGGAAATCGTTCTAAATAATTCATTATGTTACGAAGTTCAAAAAATTCGTATTAATTACGGTTATTATATAAATTTTCCCTGTGATTGTAAGTCTCTTAAAATGATAACCGGCAAAAATTAAATTATAATTCGTATTTCCTTAGCTACACCTAAAGTTGTGGAAATGTCAAATAAATACAAAATAATCGTACAATTATAAGAAAGTTTACAACGCTTATTTGACACAACTAAATAATATCATATTTTGTTTAATATTATACAGCCGCACTTACTAAAATATGACAGAAGACAAAAGAAGGGAAGTTGAGACCACTAAATCGATAACAAAATTATCTTTGATCCAATTTCATTATCGATCTATATTCATTATCGATCCAATTTCATTATCTTTTAATTCAAGTAGACTCAATTTTCACGTAGGTCTCCTTCGTTTTCAAAAATACTATGAAATTCCTTCCAATTCCAATAATGCTTTTGTTTACAGTTAGTCCAAGGTTAATACAAAATAATCTGATCAATATTATTGTGTTAAGTATATACATCCGTCTTTTATCCAAGTATTGAATGACGTGTTTTCACCTGCTATTCTTCAAAGAATACAACTATGCGGAAAATTCAATTATCTTAGTTTTTACATTATATAAAGAGATGATTAGTCTCGGCGTATAGTGCTACAATGTAGCGAAGTCTCGGCGTATAGTGCTACAATGTAGCGAAGAAATATTAAATGTCACTCACCTTTGAGTGATACGCAGCGTTAAAGAAGAAGATTCATGTTTTACATTATTTCAGATCCGAAAGTCTTTCTGTTCCCTTCATTAATTTATCAAACTGTGATATAATAATCGGTACGCTTTATTATCCCAAGAAGTATCAATGTCATTCTTTGTTCTTTTTATAAGGCAATGCAACGATCAATACAGTTGATATTTTGTTATGTATTCTTTTCTTTCTTTCTTTCCTTCTACTTTTGCCATCAAATTGATCGCCATGTTTAAATTATTCAACGAAAAGTGTATAAGAGATTCTATTTCAATTTATTTAAACATTATACAGCTTTCATAAGATTTTGTTTATCTTGTAGAAAACAAAAAAACAACATCTAATATTCTGTTGAAAAAAATGTACATTAAATGTGTCTTGGTCAATTGTATCTGGGGTTGTATCATTGCTGATAGAAGAGTGAAAACTTATAACATTAGACGGAGATTCCTGTTTCAAATGTTGTCATCGTGGCACACGATTGGTAAAACCTGGACATGTTTGTGTCTATATCCTACAAAATAAGTTGATCTTAATATGAACATGACATAAAGCGGTTTGACACAGAGCGGTTGCAATTTTTCTGAGATTTCGTAATGTTGACAGAAGATTTGTATAACCTGGACATGTTCGTTTCTATATCCTACAAAATAAGTGAACTAAAGTTGATCTTAATATGAACACGACATAATGCGGTTTATCACAGAGCGGAGGCAATTTTTCCTAGATTTCGTAATCTTGACAGAAGATTTGTATAACTCGGACGTGTTTGTGTCTACCTTCTTTAAAATAATTGAAGTCGTGCACTTGATCCTAAACCAGGTCAATTGTCTCATGTAGATAACTGTCAAACAAGCTGTCCACTATTGTCCAGTCTTCCGGTTCTTGACCCTGTACTAAGATCATGTAAAAAAATAGATTGTTGCTGTCTCTGTTTGCAATACGTCCGGATCGAATTCCAGTCTTAGGAGAACATTCTCGCTCTGATGGGTCAACGAGCATGGTGTTTGTTCCATGTCCTGTTAGATACACTCCCATGTCTATCAAGTTATTTACTGATGACGAAAGCCAAATTACATTTTGTTTTAATGTAACAAGAAAAATGAGGATTGTGAGATTTGAAGAATAATCCATACGTCATGTAGCAATCTAAACCACAGATTAAGAAACATATTATGAAAACGGGTAGCAGGTGTTATACAGCCATATTTTCTTATATTAATATAGCCTGCACAGATAAGCGCAACTAATATTTGTGTATAATTTAAGATTTGTATCATATTTTTTACAGACTCAGGAAGTCTAGATCAAGATAACGTGATTTAAGTTAAGAAATCGTTTCCATATGACAACAAAACGTATTTCATTTATCTTTTTAGCTGTTATCTATTTGGTGATTGTTTCGATATAAAATAACAATTAATACAACACTTTTAATCTTCGAGACGATATTTTTTGCCCCATGCGTGTCGATATATTCAGATAAAAATGATGTTCCTATCTTTTATTTCGAATGCGAAATGAAAATACCGTGTAAAAATAGGTAGTTCCAAATTAACGAACAACATAAGATGAACATAGATTTCTTTTACAATCTAGTGTTCAGCTCAAAAATCTAGTACAAAATGGAATTTAGAATCGAGCGACATAATTTGAATTTTAGAGATATAATGTCTGAAAATACTACCTCTCATGAAAGGATTATTTTCAACACAAACCTTAGTCGCCGATTGACAAAATTCCATTTTGTTTAAAAATCGATCAAAGTTTATTGACCGACCATCAAAACGACACACTTTCTAAAAGTTAAAACGACCCGCGTAAAGTATATCTTATTCATACTGTAGAAACCTAGACGCATCCAGCTCCAGTCGTTGCAGAACTCTCATGTTTCTTAAATATCGATTGAATCAGTTCAAAGTAGTTTTCGATTAACCAGAGATGACACAAGGACAAATTGAAATGTTTGAACAAATAATGTAAATCAATTATAAGTTATTTACTTTAACCACTTCTTGTTAATACATGATTATCACATTTCTCTTCTTCTTTTAAATCCGTTTATATTTCAAAATGCAATTCATCGCCTTTTGTTCGTATCCTCATATGTTACATAGTTGCACTCGAGTGAACAAAAACTTTTAAACCTGAAGAATTGTAGTGCCCTTCAAAACACGAGAATGTTCTATAAAAGGCGTGTCCCCAATACCAAGCCAGTTGAGAGTTTACACAAACATACATCCTGATGTTGGTGACTAAAAGTAGTTCGCTGTTATTTCTATTTTCATTGTTAATTTCATGTAAATACAACGGTTATTTAATTGAAATTGGTCAAACTCCAACAAGGTTGCTTCGTGTTTAAGGCGCCAGGTACGTGGTTTTAAATCAGAACAAAGGAAACATTAGATTTTGATAGAGTAGTAATATATTAGTGATTTCGTTTGGCACCTAGATATATGAGATTTGTGCTACGATTGATTAACCTCGTGTCCGTATACCAGATAGGTCACGTCGTCTTACATCAGCATCTCGCAGCTTCTAGAAATGAAGAATCACAGGCGTTATTATAATCTACAATATTTCATTGAGACGTCGCACAGATTAAATGAATTAATTTCAAAATGTAAACGCGTTGAGGCCATTGATTTGACATAAAGCAAGCCCCCCCCCCCCTCAATTTCACAATCCTGACTAATCGTCTGATGGCATACACTAATCAAACAATGAATGTTCAATAATTGATAATGATAAATCAATTGATTTCCACCAAAACTAATTAAGAATTTTTCTTTTTTTTCAGGTTAAAACAAGCGACGAGAATATAGAGTTTTATATAAAACCACAAAGGAAACCCAACCAAGAGAGAAAAAAGAAACCAAGCAAACTTCAAATAAACAACAAGTGATCTTCAAATAGTGAAATTAGCAACCAGCCAATCACCATGTCGTGTCAGTCCACGTCATATCTGTACATCTATTGTTTGACCTACGTCATCATTACTCTGATGAGCCAGTACCCATTAACGGTTCTTTCAGCACAGTCGTCCGAATCTACAGGAGAAAATTCAGACCCAATGTTTGAAGAGGCATCGGTAAGTTGAAATTGTAGTGCGTGCTTGATTTAATGTTTTGGTCGTTTCTATTTGCTATTCAATCAGCTCATATTAGAACTATGGTATATTCCCCTCTACGCAAGGAGATCTTTAGTCTTCAAATCTGTGCTTACCATATTAGTAGTAATAAAAGTAGACTTATCGTTGCCGATATGAATCGTCAATTCAAAAAACATTTAGCCTCTACAAATAATCGTAAAATACAACTACTTATATGTTTATATTCAGCAATTCCCTGAGGCTTAATAATCAGAAGTTATAATATGATAAAAACATAGTCACGTCCCAAAAATCAAAACTTGTTTAAGACGTACGTGTCGCAAGCTTGATCTCAAAAGATCGAAATACAAAAAATAATGTAATTATTCGGCACTCTATATAATAATTTGAAGAACATACTACCGGTATGAATATTCGCGACTATGGATTATCACTTAAGAACTGACATTTTTTTGTTTACCAACCTCGAGACTATTTTTCAAGATACATTGATACAGATTGACATTGGCTTCCGGGTTCTGACATTTCTTCGTGCGATGATTTTTTTCAAAGACTATCTACTGGGGTTTTCCAACTGTTGGCTTCATTTTGTATTGGTCCATAAATCGTGGTATCAGAAAAACATTTTTCATGTTTACTATTTTTACTTCAATCCTCTAGAGTCGACGCGTAGTAGATGTCAGTCTTTTCTTTGCTTGGTCTCTTCTATGCTCGGGTAAAAATAACTTTGTAAATTGACTTATTGTCGCGTCGATTACTTCTTCCTACACTGACGGTGTTGTCACACTTTGTTCATTTCTTCCATTTGAAAGGCGGCCATCTTGGGGAAAAATATTTAGCCTGCTTACTAGAGTGGGTGTTTGAGTAGAATTGTTTTTTTTTCAAATTGCCCGGATGACACTATCGATCGAAAACTCTCTTTGATTCTAAACAATTTTGTTCATAAACGTCTGTATTAAAATACACTCTCGATAATTATACTTGGAATATTTGGACAAACGTAAATGTGACCTTTTACAATGTGTAAGTACAAGGTGCATGACTAGATCATTTCCAATAATTGACTGGTCATGTCTTCGTGTGAGATCAGGCGCGTAGCCAGGAGGCATGGTGGCATCCCCCCTATTTGAATAAAAAATACTCTAAATTAACACCATCTTGAACTGATTTTCAATAAAAATTGTTTGTGCCGATTCGTGGCCATTGATTTGACGAAAAACAACCTTTTTGAAAATAATAGTTTCATCATTTGAACCCTTGAGGTATTCGAACCACGAATCAGGTTACTAACAGACTACTTCTAGTATCATTCACACAACTCTTTTTTCTAAAAATATTATCAAAATTTGTTGTTTATTTATTGAATAACTGTCTTCTTAAATAAAAATATTCTTTGTAATAAAAAAAGTATTTAGGCCAATATTCAAGCATAAGTTATAACAACTGATAGATCGTTGTTATACCATAATATTGGAGAAAAAACAAAAATCTTAAAAATACTACGACTCCAACGTGAGTTAACAAATCATATTTCGGTCCAAATTTGATCACTGGATTTACTGATACAAATAGACAAATGTCCCTCTCAGACTAAAGTAAGTGAAAATCCATATACGGTGTCTTTGCCGACCTAAATCGATTTAGTGCCATAACAAAATAGCCACAATCACAAACCTCAAGGTGCATTGTGGCTAAGAGGTCTTAAAGGAACTTGACATTGTAAATTCGATAAGATTGATCGCTCTTTTTATTAGAAATTCATATACACGTAATGAAGAACAAATATCCTCCGATACGCGTGAATAACACAGACGGCGACACTAATGTTCTTTTTATCTCTATACTTTTAACTTTATGTTCGTTGAAAACTATTTCGACTTATCGATATCAAACATGGCTCTCAGGAACAAATCTTTTTATACCATTTAAACAGCTATTTTTCTACATTTTCAAGCATAACTTAAAAGACATTTAATCAGTGTAGTGAAATATGTTAAAATAGAACGTACAAGGTGCCATTAAAATATAAACTCAAATAAATATCAATAAAATCATTTTAAGTAAAGATATCAAGACAATAGTATACATGTATATTGTTTGTTCATAAAAACTGACACAACGTTAGTTGTTGTAACAATAACATTTCTAGATGGAGAGATAGCGACATATTAATTTTTATTTTTACTATTGTTTTGACCTATTAATTAAAAAGGGTATACGGTTGGGCATCCGTAACAGCATATCTGGTGGTTCAAAGATGGTGATCATTGGTATTATTTCCATTTAACTAAGTGATTTAGTACATTTTTGTACTATGTAGAATTAACCATTAGATAGTGTGTGACAATATACTTGATTAAGGATATTGGTGTTAACTGCTTCGTTTTTTTCCATTATTGAACAAAAATGCGAAGCCCTTAAGTTCAATATTAACAAAACGAAGTAATAATCATAGATATCACACGATAGTCTAATTTTACTCACCATCTAATGCTATTATTATTCAAACCGTAATAGTAAGTTGGCACGCTTTTTCTGGGTGGCAATACACTTTGCAGGCATGACAAAAAGGGCTATCGTTTACTTCAGTAATAAAATGGGACAGATTGTGTTTCATCAACGCAGTATCCCTACGACATATATTGGTTTAAAGCTAAAAGACGAAATGATAGTGAAGATGAGACAGATATGGTCATTCAATGAATTTTAGGTTAAATATATAATGATTTTAATTCTTAAAACAGTGGTAATTTTCTTAGCTATATTTTTTAAATATTGAAGAGAAAATGGTATTAACGATAGCGTTACTGTTCCTGGTCAAGCTATTTCTTGTGTATAAATGTGTACAGTTTCCTAATTTTATCTCAATACTTGACTAAATATAAACACAATGTTTCTCTTTGCATCAATCACCGTTTAATCAATAACATCATATCAACTGAATAGATTGAGCCAAAACCGTGATAAAAATGAATAATTATCATACAATCCTCAGCTGTCTAGAACGATGTTATTATTCTTTCTGATGTATATGATCTTTTCCCGGTGACTCCGTCCAAACAATTTGTCGGATATCAACCTCAGTATTCAACGATTCCCTTTAAACTCAACAACATAGTTTTTATCATAGACATAACGAGATCCATTAAATTATCAATTACCATATCAAAAGGATCAAAAGTAAGAAAACCTAAATCATTGTTTCGACAGAAGCAAAAATCCTCTTATTTTTGGACAGTAAGAAAAGTAAATCGGTTAAATCTATATAATCTACCGCAACGTAATTTTGAATAGTTTCTGAAATAACTGAAAAATGACTTATACAATTATAGTATGAGCGTCAAAATTATAGACATTAACTTGGTGCAAAGAAGTAAACCTTTTTACACTAGAAATATCTCACATTTAATTCCGAACAACTAATTTTTTTTTTAAATTTGATGTCACATTTAGTGTCAAACCACAAACGACAGTGCCATTGTTTTAAACTGTTTGAAACCTTTCAAAGTGGCTAAACAGTTAACGAATACAATGAAAGATAGGAAACGACATGATTATAGACGTATTTTGTGTAGGCATAATGACATATAATTACAGCTTTTTATTACAATACAAAATTGCAAACAAATAAAAATAAGACCGGAATGAGCTGTGTTTTGACACTACATTTGGCATTCACTCATTATTATATATTGAAATAATGATAACGCCCACAACGCGTTTATAGCACAAACAATTCTATTTCACTTACTTTATAGATCTTTTGCGAAGACCGGTCCTTCTCGATATTATCTCGTGTCATAAACACGTAACAGGCGGTATCAGTACAGTCAGTTCTCAAATATCCAACTTTCCCTGTTTCCTATGATTTTGTTGGAAAAGTGAGATTGTCGGATCAGCGAATCCGACCTAAATGTGCATTTAACCGAATTGTATACACTCGCGAGAAAAGTATAATTTTCTGTTTAAAATGAAACATGCGATTTTACCCACATTTGTACGTCGGAAACAAAACATCTTTAGATGTGAAAATAACAGTGGCTGTGAGTTGGATACGATCATAAGCCCCTTGGTCAGGGAATTTATCAGAGATTTTATCGGAAATTAAATTGTGTCTCAATGTTCTCACTATTCGTTCACAGAAATATTTGTCGGACTCAGAAATGCAAAATGTCAGAAAATCGCAAATAATTTGATGAGACAAAATTGGGTCTCAAGCCTGTGCTCGTATACATAAGCGAGAAAATGTATAATATTGACTTACGTAATCTCGAATCCTGGCTGTATTTCAATACATAATTATGTGTTGTAGTAACGCCTATAGCCTATCAGCATGTGACATTTTAACCTTCATAAAAAAGCAATTGCATGTTCGTCTAATTAAGTAGAGATCTATACACATAGGGAACATCATTGCCCATCTTGCCTTCATCTAAGATCTCGCAAAATCCTTTGAATAATATATGTCACAATCGAAATCCCTATTCAGTATTCGTTGATGCAATCGACACCTTTGTAAATTATGTATGCGGCAATGTTGCTTTTCAACAAATCACGTATGCATTACATGCTTAAATCTAGTGGGGTTCGATTGCATTGTAGGAAAATTGAGTCGAGATGATTATTCATTGTTTTGTTTTTATCGTCAAAGATGCTCTCATCTTCGCTACATATCTTAATCTAGTAGTTACTCACGCAATTTGTATGTGTTTTGCGTTTTATACGGACTCGATCTTTGGATCCTAGTACATTTGGCTGATGATCAACGTCTTGTTCAAGTTTGTTCTTGATTTTCTTTTGGAATTGACATTATTGATGTCCTATCGATACTAGTATCGAACAAAATGTTCAGTCGTTCGAATGCCTCCTACAGCATGTTATCGTCGTCGTTCAAGAGGTACTTATAAATAGCAAGAGTACTGATTTGATATATTTCCGTTTAATTACACCGTATAGCTAAGTGCTCAACAGGCCGATATGCTTAGCATCTTTTCTTTGCTACTTTCCGTTACATTTTGAAACAACTGACAACTGACCTTGTTTGTTCAACTAAAAATATTACATCTCTCCAGACTTGAAGTAAATATTCAGTCAAATGTATGACTCTTGCTCTTAAAAGATTGAAAATCGTTTTAGTTTATTGAACGTGTCGAAATGAAGTCTCCTTTTCTCGCGTTGCTAGAGTTGTGGGATTTTATTGTTTAACAGCTTTCAGTCGCTTTTTCCTACCAATTTCAAGATTTCCCCAAAGAGGCCTGTGGTCTTGTTGAGACTGTCGTTGTTATATAGTAGTAGTGGTAGTTGTATTTAATCAATAAGGCATTCATTATACTGCATGGATAGAAATATCAAGTACACTCTACTTGAGCATTAATAGTCTGAGTACACGGTGAGTGCGAGAAGAAAAACGGTATTGACATATTGGTTCATCATGCTAAATCTGAGATTTTTAATGTGTATTAAATGAATTCGATATTTTTTGAAATTCATAAAATGTTCCAATTGAATAGATACTGTTGTAACAGAATCAAAAGATGGCTGTGATATCATTGACACAAATGAAGGCAAAACTGTGTAAACGTCAACTCGCCTAAACCGACTACCTGCTGATCCCATTCGGTAGTATCAATGTTTTTCCTTTTTTCCGGCAACCTGTCTTATGATTCGTCGATTGGTTCTTTAAGCCTCAAAAACATTCAGTCAACGATAATAATTGAATCCGATATAGCTAAGCTATCGAACGTTATAAAAATAAACACAAATGTCATTTTAAAAAAATGTCTATCTTTAGAACGAAAAAACAAACAAATTGACGTGGTATTCTTGAAAAAGTATGTAACACCCTCTACAATGAGCTAACTGCTTTCTTGAATGAACCAGTAATTCTCTTTTGCCGAAGGTGCACATCTCATTTGAATAGAGGAATGTGTCATTCTGTTTACTTGAAGCCGGAAAGCTGGGTAGATTTTATTCAGTAGTATGGTGATTTTAAAGTTTGACCAATATATTTCAAAGTCAAATACTAAATATATTATCTAAAAATCGGAGATTGTTCTTAACTCCACTAAAAGCTAAACAGCGCGTCCCGATAGGTAACACAAATATTGCAACTTGTTGTGCCGATTGAGTCAAAAATTTCGGTACAAACATAGTCAGCCATCCAGTCTCCAGTCAGCCAACACATAATCAAAGAGACGTTCCATCTCATTATTTAGATGATACTGATGAATAATATAGGAAAAAGGCAACAAGATGTACATTGAAGCAAAAACAAGGAAATTGGCCTAGGATGAGATATTAAAATGTCTAGGAATGCCGAGGCCATATCATTCAAACGAGGCAATCATTCTCTTGTCAGTTCTACTCGCTAATGGACGCCCGGAACTAGTTTTCTCGTGTACGGCAAAGTTATTAGATACGAATAGAACCAATCTGCACTGAGCTCAAATAAGCGAAAGTTTGGGATTATGTTTTGACCGAATTAAACATGTATCTATTGTATCGACAGGCGCGTATCTAGGAGTCCATGGTGCCGGGGGGGGGGGGGGGGGGGGGGGGGGGGGGGGGGGGGGGGGGGGGGGGGGGGGGGGGGGGGGGGGGGGGGGGG
>JAUUEB010276916.1:0-13098 GCA_032362205.1 Clione limacina
CAAACCCCGGAAAATGGTTAAAGGTAGTTTTCCAAAAGTCGGAAATTGATTGACGATAATTTCCGTGCCGTCACAATCGACGATTCAAGGCAATTATGCATGCGCAAAGCATCATGGTTCCCGTGCATTATGGCACTATAACTGCACGATTGCTTATATTGAATTATATATAAAAATACAATCTAGGGGTGTAATAATAACATTTATTGCATGGGAGTTTTCTCTCTTATGATCATACAGAATGTTGAATACAATTACTTATTGTGAGCATTTATGGTTCTAGTGACATGTCTAGTGTCTGACACTTGTAGCTATGCACTAAACACCAGCTGACACATGCTTCTGTGACCACACAAAGTTTCATCATTGTGTGTTCCAAGTAGGGTTGTTGATATTCTCGGTTGCTCTGATCCCGGGAATCCCGATCCCGGAAGTCATATTTCCCGGGAATCCCGGGAATGATCGTATTCAGTAATGTTTCACATAGTTAGGTGGTTAAATCGGTACATTTATTTGTAAATAAACGTCTTTTAAAGAGGTCGTTTAAAACACGATAATAAACAATGAGATTTTCTTTTGTTTAAGGAAAGCTTAAACATTATTTCAGACATCTAGGCGAAATTGAAACTAGGCCTTATTAAAACCCGTCAGTCGTTAAATTCAGCTTTATGGAGTTACACATACAGTTTTCATATTTAGTATGAAGTTCATCAAGCTGAAACAAAAACTATTGACTTTCAAATCCAGATATCTAACAATATGTTACACTTCCTCAACCTGATAGTGTATTCTATTGTATTCTATACTACCCCTTCCCCTCTGTTATCTGCTGCAATTTAACGAATACATTAATAATACATAAAAATAGACACTGTACGGTATATACTGTATTTATTATTTTAAGATGAACAGTCTGATAACAGACTTTACGGTGAAACAATCCCATGCTTTTGATTTCCCCATTGTATGTAATTAAAGTTAACTATGTATAGTCAATAAGCTGTAGAAGCTGAAACCCCTTTGCGATTACAAACACTATACACTAAATGAAAGTCGACAGTTAACATGTTAATTGAAATGAAAGGAACAGCTTTATCCCAAAAAAATTCGATTCTGTTATGTGGTGAAAGGCGTCTTTTTATCGTTTCATGTATACTAATAAACTTATCATGAACAATAACTTACACTCATTTTATGTGAAAAATTAAAATGTTGTCCCAGTTGTTGAAACAGTGTCCTGTTTGTTTCATGTCATCAGGTGTCACACGCATTCCGGTCGCCGGTCACCCAACGCCAGTCCCTTGTTATTGTATGCCAAAACGTGACGATAAGCAATGACAAATTAATGACATATGAAAAGTGCCTCTTTTTTGTGAGCAATTCGATTGTTTGCTATTTGAAGCCTGATTTCGCTTGTTGATTCCAACGTTTAATTTGTTTTTAATTCTTCTTGAATTATTACAAAAACAAAGGTTATCATTCTTCAAAACAAGAATATTTCGGAACCGGGATCCCGAGCCATAATCCCGGGAATTCCGAATTCAACCCTAGTTGGCAGTCAGAAAATGTTGTTGGTTTGATCCAATGATCCTCGGATGAAAGTAGGTTTTACATCAGCTTTAATGATAGAAGAATTAAGATTTGAAGACGAAAAGGAACAGGGTTTGACAGAAAGTGTGTAAAAGAGATTAACACATATGGTGTGGGCCAGAATCACTGCTACAGATTACACTGAACTGGTGGTGTTTGAAAGTAACATGAACGCAGATGTGTACGTGGATGCGGTGCTGATTATTTTGATATTTTCTGATTTTCAGTTTAACTGCCTTTTCATGATAAATCTGAGAGCAATTGCTCTTCATTTGGAAGGTTTAGCACTGGTATTCTTAAGGTTTTTAGGTAACATAAAAATGGATATAATGTCCCTTTGAAGTGGTTCCAACCTATTCATCATACTTTTGTGACTCTACAGGAGCGGACCTCAGGTGACTCAAAACATTACAATGACATCATTCAACATGAGACAATCAGAGTAGCTGTGTGTGATATGATGGATGGACTCTGTAATATGCCAGACAGTCTCAGGTGGGTTATATACAGGTTGGGTCTTTATTGACATTGATAAAACGATACAAGCAGAATCTCTAAATAATAGGTGGGGATTTCTCGCCTTTTTCATATTCAGAACCTCCTTTTTCTTTCCCTCCTTTTTCAATAGAGGATCATCTTAACTTTCATTTGATCAACTTTATCAGTTGATATTTGACCTAGATGTGACCATTTTAGTACACCTACCACAGATACTCTTTATCTACCTAATTTTTCCGTTTTTTGACAAGAAAGTTGCAGATCTAAGGGACTGCCGTATTTTCGACAATATAGAAAAATCATAAAAAATGATTTTTTTAATATTTAATTTTGTTCGGGGAAAAATCTGTTTTTTAATGATTTTATTTAAATGTTATGGATCACAAGGCCAGCACCAACAATAGAAGCCCCTAATTATGTATCCCCCCCCCCCCCCATGAAAATATTTTAATGTTCTTATGTGCAGGCGCATATCTAGGGGGGGGGACATGCGTGAATGTCCTCTCCTCTTTTTCTTCTTTTTTACGAGTGAAGGCGCCAAAAAGGGTGGAAAGAAGGAGAAAAAAAGAAGAGAAAAAACGCCATATTGTGTCCCTACTGTAAGACGCAAGGAGCACTCCCTCCGTAAAGAAGAAAAAATAGGGGAAATTGTGCCCCCCTCTGTAAAGAAAAAAATGCACAAATTGCGCCCACCCACTCAGCAAGGACGAAAAAAATATTGGCAAATTGCCCCCTCCCCCCCTGTAAAGAAGAACAAATACTGGTAAATCGGGCTCCACCTCTGTTAAAAAGAAAAACACTCTTATTGCGCCCCCTAAGGAAGAAAAAATAGGCAAATTGCGCCCGTCCTTCTCTGTAATGAAGAATAAATACTGCCAATTGTGCCCGTCCCCCTCTGAAAAGAAGAATACATACTGGCAAATTGCGCCCCCACCTCTGTAAAGAAGAAAAAAGAAATTTGGCACAGAACCTCATCTTGCGGTAATTGATCAGGATGTCTCCAGGGACAGATGAGTTAAGGGGGCTTTTCATTTCCCCTTTCTTGTATAATTTATAGCAGAAAAGCTATGAGGCTCCTGCGATCCAACTTTTGTTTAAAATATTGAATTAAACCCTGAAATAAATGTTAATCTAAGCTTCATAATTTAAGGACCAGCACCCCAAAACAACTCCCAATTTATGTATGTCCCCCTCCCCCTTTTCAGATATATACTTCTAATAAAATTAATTCGTCTGATAAATAAAGTGTTTCTTTTCAATATGAAGTTGGTACTGTCTTTTTCACAATATTTAATCCTGTCATAGGAATTTATGCTGATTTCAGGTGTCATTTTTAGGCTCAAATCTCTTCAGCTATGCCCGGAATGCTGTATTCTGTATCAATTTTTCAAAAAATTCCAAGGGGCAAACACCCATAGGTAACTCTGGTGCTGTGCTCCCTAGATGGATCCCGTGCTTCGTACCCTATGACTGTCATTTTTACTTTCCCTCCTAAACCTACTTTTTAAATCCCCACCTATGCTAAATGCCAGGTGAGGCTGTTACTAAATAAACAATTTATAATATTTTAGGTATGACCGGGTCGCGATTAAAACACACCACTTTCAGCTTTCAGACATATTTTTTGGGTTATTGAAGTACACAAATGTTTGCATTGCGACCGATCAAATACAATAATCAGATACTTTTTTTGCAATGGCTGCCTGGTACATTTTTTTTCTTAGAATTAATTTTATGGTTTGATATATTACTGCAAAGCTGTTTTGATAAATGTTTGACTATTAACTTTCATTTTGTGTGTTCTAACTCTCACCCACAAACACCTGAATGCTGTTTCCCTAGTCCTTATGCAAGTATTTGTTATTGTTTTGACAACTTTTGCAGCGCTACTTAATTGTTTTAGGTTTTATCCTGATGAAAATTGTGTGCCTGTCCTACCAGGAGAATAAAAATACCCATTTCCTGTCTTAAAGTGTGATTTCACACTTTACTTTGCTTTGGTTTCCCTTGATTATATATACATGTATTATACAGTTGAACTTGCTCTTGGAGGCCACTTATTATCAGCAGCCAAACTGGCCGCCTACTGCAAGTGGCCTCATACAGCAAGTTGACATAAAAGGAATCTTATAGAGAATTAAATTTAATGGTCGCACTCAAGAGGTGGCCTCTTACCGCAGTTGGCTGCTGAGCAAGTTCAACTGTATGTTCACTGTCTTAAAATGCTCCTGAATAATAATTAATCAACCAACCAAGAATTTTTTATAAACAACTAAATATCTTTGCCCTGTGTTGTGTGTTCATAGTCGTAAGTATTGTTTTAAAAATGATGAAATGACTTAAGTTAAGAAGAAAGGTCATTGATACTGTTATTAGGTCGTTCATTGACCTTGCCATGTGTACTATCACACTATAGAAGGAATATATAATGTTATAGTGGGAATTCTCGCAAAGTTAAAACCAGTTCAGGAGTATTGAATAAGAAATATAATTGTTATACATTTTGTCACACAGGGCTGTGATGGAGTCGTCTTTTCCTGACTACTACAGATACTACGTAGAAATGTGTGAGAATCACCTGCACCTAGATGCCATGGATATGAATGTAAGTTCTTGTGCATAGGTAACTATCAGGTTAGATATTTCATGTTATCATACAATTATTGTCAGCATGTGCAGCATCTGATCATATATATTGTTCCTTTCTGCGAGCAGAGCTAATCATACCTAATTAATTGTGCAAGCTTCTTCTGTTTTCTCCTGGATGTGTCATATAATTATTATGCAATACTTCTATGTAGCAAACTCTGCAATTAATTTTTTCTCTAAGGCTAAACACCACATCTTTTTTTGTTAACTTGTTTTCACCATATTTATTATCTGTTGCCCAAGCTGAGTCACGCTGCTCGTGTTCATCATGTTTCAATTTCAGACATTTCTACGAGGAAAACTCATCAATTTGAATTGAAACAAAAGTTATAGTTTTGTGCATGTCTACAAATCTTTGTGTCTCTCAATAATGAAACCATGCTTAGCAGTTGCCTACACTCCATTCCATCTTTTTTTTTAAATTAAGTTTTAAAGTCTGAAACAATTTTTATCTATAAATAATATCTTACAAAATATGCAATTTTTCTTTAATGAATTGTAATTGTACATTGCTTTGGATTTGAAATGGGCATAAACGTTTTGTGATCTATTCTTTGGCCAATCCTGTGTCAAAAAAATTGTTTTTTTTTGCATATGTTTTTTTTACACAACTGACACTAATCAACAGCACTTTTTGAGTGGTTCCTTTTTTAGTAGAATCATTTTTAAGTTAGTCAAAATTTGGCCATAAACTTTCTTAATAAAAAAGAATTTTAACACCTTCATGCAACTGAGACTTTTTGTCTTTTCAGATCTTGTTCATAGAAGTGTCTGTATATACATCATATGTCACTTGATCATGTTTATGTGCATAGGGCTTTTAAACCCCAAATTGGAGAAGAGTTTGTAGATTTGAGTGCACTACATGTTTCATGTAGGCTATACTAGGGGGATGACAGTTTTATTTGCCCCCCCCCCCCCCCCATGACTGTTATCATCTCTGCACAGCCATTTTTGTTCGATTCTGTACACTTAGATTTTATTCCCTTTGGTCAGCCCTCTTGCCAAATATTCACAAATTTTTTGGTTTGATTTCAAAACTTTCTGTATAGCTCCCCTAAGGTTCAATAAAAACCGAGTACGATTAGGTCATGGAGGTTGCAATGAAACCCCTCCCTCACCCCCTTGGCTACTAGACCTAGTTCACAAAAGTGCAGTTTGTGATCAAGAAGATATGCAATGAATATACAAAGTTGAATGATAAGAAACAAAATGTTCAAATTAAAGTACTGTACTCCCATTTTCTGCTTAATGTCGCAGGTCAACTTCTCTAAGATTGATAAATCATTATTGTTTCTGGAAAAATCAAGACAAAACTTCATTATTGAATATTTACAACACTTAGGAATTCTATGAACAAATTGGACGCTGTGAATTTAAGGGAAAGTAAAGACATTAAAGGATGTAGATTATTCATCCCTTGAATAAGTCAAGGACTTCGTCTTTTGTTATTATTTTAACTAAGAATTTTCAAAGAATGTATTGAGACTTTAGTGATGTCTGCAACCATGATAAGTTTAGTTTCATTCTGTAGGCTAAAAGTTTATTTTGTGTTCTTTTACTTTTCAGGATCCATTTGGTGACACACGTCCAAAATTCAAATTCAAGCAGCTGTTAAAAAGGTTGAAAGGCATCAAAGGCCGAGTAGATAACCAGGGAGAGGACGACAGTGATGAGGACTCAGGAGAAGACACAGCAGACGACGCATCAACAGCCCAGCCTGAGAGCACAGTTGTAGATGATGGTGGTAAGAGTTGACGCCAGGCCCAACATCGCAGCCCTCACGGAAACTCTGTGGAATCTACTGCTGTGGCTGGATGTAGCATGTGTAAATGTACCTGTGCCATCTTATGACGTCTACTCAATTTCCTCTGGCCAAGAGGACAGGGGTGAATGGACGTGATTGTTTGAAACATGGACCAGAAAGAATAGCCACCTGACCAATTGAGTCATTATCTTAAAACTAGACAATTTTAAGTGCTTTGTGCTATTCTGCTCACTAGTATTCAGATTATTTAACAAAAGTGCTAAGTGTGTTTGCATGGTAGATCTGTCTGGTGTTATAACAGAAGGGAGTCCACTAGTCTTGGAACAATTAGAAGAAATTTGTTGAGTTTGTTTTATTTCCATACAAGGGAAATAACCATTTAAATTGGTGTGCCTAAAACAACAAATTCATCCCTTTTACAATTTTTGGAGTAACTAGCTCCGGCTCATCCCACAAGTTGACACCATCTGGTTAGTTGAAGGTGCAGAATTGTGTTCAGTCACACTTTGGTGGTGAAATCTTTCTCTCCTTGTCAGTTGTTTAGATAATAAAAAGGAATAGACATACATAATCTCTCGCGCTTAAAAAGTGTATTTCATTAGAACCCCAATCCTATGAATTAGGTACTTGATATACCAAAGCCCATGCTTTCAGTCACAAGGATTAAAACTCTTTTTCATTCCTACTCCCGAGTGGGTATTTCCAATGCGATGTAAAACACCTTTTGAAGAAAATTTTTGACAGGTGCAGTCTCTCTCTATATATATATGTGCATATGTCACAGTGCTCATAAGTACCTATAGGCACGTAAGAGTTGGGCATTGCTAGCGTTATACCCTCTGTAGAATTACCAAAGTTGAGACAAATATATTGTCATCGAACGTCAGAAAAACCCTTAAATAACTCTGAAGAACTACATTTTTTAGACAAGTTTTAAACAAAAGTCATAAAAGTTTTTATGACATCCAGTAATGTCCCTGTGCATGCACACATACACACATTTTTGTATGATGATGATTGATCATCCGTAACAAATGCTTCTGAGAATTAACTCTTTGAAGTCAATGAAGCTATATAAAACTTTGCTGTGTTTTCTAATTGGGTTCTTGAGCCATAGAGAGTGTTGCCAATTGTTGGTCTATGTGGAAGGGGTTGTTCTCTATTTTCTCTCCATTGTGAGCACTCAAACTATAAAGAATATGTTCCAAGTCCCACTCAAAGGTCACAGTATGATGAAAGGGAACGCAAATGTTCTGCTTAAAATTCTGTTATTTGTTGATTTCTGTTGTTCAATCTTTGCAAATTCATCTTGAAAGAAACAGCTTTTATACTTTAACAGTGCAGCTTGTTGTGATTTTGCTTGGTTGAGATTAATAATATAATATTTCATACATATTATTGTTGTCTCATTGTTTATGTCAGTAACCACCGAACCCCACGATATTCACCATATTTAGTGTTCAGTAATGATATCTATAGGGGCTGTATACATGACTATTTGTGTGACTTCAAGAGATTAACATTTATTATTTAGTTTAGCACAATTGTTCAGTTTTGATAAACACTGGTCACTGGTCATGCACTTTGTGATCTGTGGTTAGCTGTGCTTAAGACTTTATAAAGGGACCACCTACTTGTAGTCTGTCTTACCATGTCTTACGTTTTTGCTAGTTTTTTTAGACGCTACTTTGCTACACACTGTGTAGATTATGTAATTGTGGACCAGTGAATTTAATTAACTTTGGTTTGGTTCTTAGTGATTTGTGAAGCTAACCAAAGAACCATTAATGATGAAGTGCAGTCTATTGTTATTTTTTTCATCATATGTTGTACAATTTAGAAAACAATTCATTATGTTTTATTGATGATTATACAGGGTCAGTGCCATATTAGGTAATAAGGGAGTGAAACTTCCACTTCATATAATACTATCAATATTATTGTCTATTAGGGACATAGAGTGATGCAACTTACCATGTCAATAATCTTACAAGGAATTAAGGAATCAAAACTGCCCATCTTAAATATTAGTAAACAGTGAACGAAAGAGAGAGAGAAATATTAGTAAACAAATGGTGCACTGTAACCCCCTTTCCTCTACCTGGGGGGTAAACCCATGTGTTTATGTTAGTTAACATGAAGCCGCTATGATTTAAATATGTTAGACAATTTTTAAGATTATAATTTGTTGGGGGAGGGGGAGCTCTATAGCAAGCAGAGTACCAGGGTTTGATCCTTAGGATATGTAATTGCATGTTTGCGGTCGTGATTTGTCATGTTGAGCTGTAATTCTGTAATACATAAACATTAAATCAATTTAGGCCATTCCTAAAAATTCTCCTTATTGGTACATGTCACTACACTAAATTTGGTCTTTGAAAACAATCAGAGGGAAAGGGAGTAGAGTTTGAACAAACATAGTCAGAAATTATGGCCTGGTTTAAGCAGTTCTGCTTGCTGACTGCCATTTATGTGACTGCCATTTATGACATAATCTTTAACTTTTAGAATGCCCACTTCTCCTTCTTTTGTGATACTTTAAACATTATTTTTGCAATTTTTCCAAAACAGGGTGATAGATTTAGCAATATCAAACCTGCTTTTTTTTTTACAATCTCTGGATTTCTTGTTGTATTAAACCTCATGAATTGTTCTTAAATTTGCAGTAATTTCAACCTTGTGAAAAAAAACAATGTTTACAGTGTTGTAGACAGAATGTTCTAGAGGAAAAGTAGGTGTGCTGCATTTGATATTTTGTCTTCATCAGATATGACAAAAGGTTTTTCAATCTTTGAAACCTTTTAATATTTTTCCTTCCTTAAATCATGAATTTTTGTGCATTTATTCAAAGTGCCTGATTTTCATTCAAGGTGATCTTGTGTTCATTATTATCTCACTAAATTCTAAAGGTAATTTAGATTCTCAAATCTGTCTGATTATTTAAGTATTTCATATGGGTAGTCACCTTAGATCACACAATAAAGCTCACCATGCTAGGGTCAATATTAGACAACTTTAATAGTTAATTGTGATAACGTACATATATGATTATGATGACTTGTGTTCATAACCCATTCCTTGAGGATTTGTGAGAAATACAATCACATTGATTGTAATCTTAATGCAAATTGGCCAATGATGGACTATCGCTTACAGCTCTTTCAAATTGTCTGCCTATTTTGATTTCTTCACATAATAATGTTATTGTTTTGTTTTTTTATATCAATTTGAATGACTTGGATGTATGGGCTGTGAGATAACCTTACCTGTTACCTGTCTCCATTGCTGGAGATGTCAGTAGGAGCCCCACTTTTAGCCACAACAGCACGCCACTGATCACGGTCTCTGCTCTAGTGCACCACATTGCTGAGCTTCAGGCAGCTGTAATCAGTGATGTTTATTATATGATGTTGGAGGTCTTCCTCTGTTTCTTTTGTCCTATAACTTTTCTTGAAGAATTGTGGTCATTAAATCTGTTTTAGAGTTTCTATTGGCGTGCCCTATGTATTTCAGTCTTCTCTTTTGGATTTCTGATTGCATCTGAAGCTGGAGGGATAACTACTCAAGAAAACTATAATTTTTTCTTCTATCTGTCCACTTCACTTTGAGGAGGCACCTGTAAACTCACATTTCTGCGGCATTTAAACTGCTTTCATCTTCCTTCTTCAAGGTCCATGCTTCATATGTATAGATAAAATGTAGATACAATTGACAGCATGTGTTCCTTTTTGATGGGTCATTACAAGGTGATTTCAACCACGTTTTTGACGGATACAGTCTTTATTATGTATGCATAGGTTGCAGCCGTCATAGGTACCCAGGAGTTGATTAAAGTTGAGTGTCCATAGCGTAACACTCTTTGTGGAATGACCCAGATACCGTATCATAGGACCAGCCCAATTTGTTTTCATCCCCTCTGTATAAGTAAAAGCTAATTTTTCTTGATTGTCCATGTACAGAATGTGTTCTAATATTGTGTTCATTTATATATTGTATTTTGTTTGCCATAATGCAAATAGATTTGTCCAAAACAGTTGATAATCAGTAAAAACAAAATGTTTAAATTATGAAAAATGTCTTATGTGATATTGTGTTGTTGTCTTTGACTCTGTTGTAGAAGAGGTCAGGGTTGATATGGAGCAGTTCATATGTTCCACATATGTTAATTAAAATGTTGATAATGATAGGATCCTTATTGCAATGGACCATGATAGAAATAGTGTTTCAGTAAATTAGCAAATAACATACAGTTAGGTCTCAGTTATCTGACAATGTCCGTCTCTGGCTTGATATGTCAGATGATAAACAATGAATAAATAATCCCATCTGAGTTCCTACTCAAAGAGTAATAAAGTATAAGCAAGTAATCCTATGATCAGACATTGGTACGAAGCTGAAGCCCTGACACATCACAAAGTTGAAGCCTTCATCTCAAAACATCACGAAGCAGACTCTAAAAAAATAACACAAAGCCTAAGCCCTTGTATTTCAGAAAACTATAAAAAGGTGAATCATCATATTTCAGTAAAACAAAGTGTTTTTTAACTTTTTAACACTTTTGAAGTAAGAAAAACACCTTTTTTAATGGAAAAAACATTCAAGGATTTTTGGAAATATCATGAAGCCTCTCTTCAAAAAAAGGACGTAGCCGAAGCCTGACCTTGAAAACAGGACGAAGCCTTGGTCTCTAAACTGCGGTTTCACTAAGCCAAAGCCGGCTTCGTACACATGTCTGCCTATGATCATCGACAGAGTCTAATTTTGGTCGCATCTAACAAAATAAACATTATTTTTATCCCCGTAACTGTAGCAACATTGATTTTTTTCATGAGTCTTTTCTTTAAAATCTTTGTTAAAAACAAGGATGACATGACTGTCTCGCTAACTATCCATGAGGCCCATTAACATTTTAATTTCATTTTGGGTTGTTTGTTAAGCTTAAGTTGTTTTTTAATTAGTTATTTGTTTGAGATTTTTTGAGTTTTAAAAGTTTATTTATTTTGGTTGATTTAAGTACTTTTTTATTTTTTTTAAATTCTATCAAGTTTTAAATGTTTTGATATTTTTTAGGGTTAGGTTATTTAAACTTGTTTTTAATCTTTTTAAACACAATAACCCTAACACACCTATAGCTTCACACAAGTTTGATCATTAAGCAGTACAAATAAATAAAATTCCTTGAATTGTCAATCCCTTTCAAGAATATCTTGACCAAAAGGTTTGATCTCTTTAATTTCAGTTTAAGCGTTGTATAATATAAATAACCAGAACAATGATGAATTGCTTTGTCAGTGTTTGTCTTTTTATTGTTTTATTGTCTTACCAATAATGAAGATATTGTCTACCTTCTTATTTCATATCATGACTGTTAATGATTAATGTCCATTTGATTTTGTTCGCAAAATAAAGTTTGTGAAGAATTACATATAAGACGTTGTTGTTACTTTTTGCTAAAGCAAATTTTTAGATTGAGAGTAAAAAAAAATGAATTTTATGTTGCATGTTGACCATCTAACAGATTTGATTGCTAAATGCTGATGACATTTGTGTCGTGGTGTAGTCTGGGTACTGCCCCCGATTTATCCAACACGAGAATCGCCGATTTTTTAGAAATCCCGTGGGTAATCATAGATTTTCAGAAATCCTGTGGGTAATCAACAATTTTCAGAAATCCCCCGAGAAATCGACGAATTTTTGTAAATCCCCCGGAAATTAGTTTTCGTGAGTTTTGAAGTCTTCAATCTTCCATTTTCCATAGATTAATGACACTATTGCTTAGAGTAACATCTTCCCTTTCGTTTGAGACCAACTTTATCAAAATCGGTTGATATACATATGACCAAAATATGGACATTTAAGTACACATATCGCCAATTTTATTTGAAATCTTGGGAAGTTCGTTTTCATGAGTTTTAGGAACTCAACTTTCCGTTTTCCGATATATTTATTTACGCTTAGAGGTCATCTCCCCTCTGATTTAAGACCAACTTTATCAAAATCAGATGATTTTTGACCAAAATATGGCCATTTTAGTACACATAACCGATTTTTCTGAAATCCGTTTTCATGAGGTTCAGGACCTCAACCTTCCGATTTCTGATAGACGTTTTCCCTTTCATTTGAGACAAATTTTATCAAAATCAGTTGATATTTGACGAAGATAAGGACATTTTAGTACACCTACTACTGAAAAAAACTTTCGAGAAAACTGCAGTTGAAGATAACAGTCACATCTCAACATTTCTTTTGCAACAGGGTACATACTTCTAATGCTCATATCAAGCTGAAATTTGACATATAACCTCATCTTATGGATATTGATCAGCACAACAATTTCTTTGTTGATAACTCCAGTGACCAATGAGTATGCGGGCATTGCCACCCTCCCCCCCCCCCCCTAATTAAATTCTAAGTTTGACAGTTAAGTTATGAGGCTCCTATAATCCAATTTTATGGTAAATGTCTTAGATAACAACATTTTCTACAAAGACTAGAATGCCAAACTTTTTTTAAGTTCCAAAATTTCAGGGCAAGCACGCAAAATAGAAGCCGCTCCGTCCGGGGGGGGGGGGGCGGGGCGCGGGGGGGCGGGG
>JAUUEB010277027.1:0-13096 GCA_032362205.1 Clione limacina
GGAGTGTGTGTGTGTGTGTGTGTATGTTTGTGTGTATGTGTGTGTGTGTGTTTTTTTACGCGATAACTTAGAGTAATTTTGCTCGGATCGCTTTTATTTTTGAAGGTATTGTAGAGAACGGGTATACAATTTCTGCTATTTAAATCCAGAAATATCTGTGAAAATTGACGCAGTTATGGCCCTTTTTAGTTTTTTTGCTATATGTTCTCTGTTAATTTGGCAAAAACACGCTATGGTCACATTTTGAGAGTTAAGAATCTGAAATCTTGCAACGATGCTCATCTAGCGACTATATAAAATCAGCTTTCACAATTGTTTGAATAATCAATTTAAAAACAGAGTTATGGACCCTTTGAGTATTTTGCTATATTATATGTCTTTGTTATCTTTTTGCAAACACGCTGTGGTCCCATCGTCAAAGATAGAAATCTGAAATCTTGCTCAGATGCTTAACTCGTTATTTCCTATAAGCTGTAATTTAATTTTTGTCGCTTTTATGATTTTCAGGCAGTATTGTGATCGAGTATATCACTCGCGTAGTACGCAAGTAGTTTTTTCGCTACTTCTACTCTACTCTAGTAAGTCATATGAGTTTTTGAGAACAACTCTTCTTGAGTAGTTGGTCCACACAACTCGAATACTACTCTACTCAAGTAGTCTGCGGGTAGTTGTGGAAAAATCAACATATTTGGTTTATCTCATTTTTCTAGTTAGCTTTGGATGTTGTTTCTGAATGCCGCATTGCCAGTTTCCTTTTTTAATGTCCTTTGTGTTGTCTTATAGTAAGCCAAAGAACCTAAATGAACTATTATGAAAAAGGCTCTTTTTTGCAATCGTGAAGCATGCATTTATGCTGGCAGCTGTTTCAAAGAGTGAATTTGTTCGTTGTTCCGTCAAAATTAATTTACAAATTATTCATTTTTCTTAAACTGTTCCAAAGTACGTGAATGTTCTTGCAAACTATAAGCCTTATTCCCTGACTTTGATGCTAGGTTATGGGTATTGTTTGCTTTTCGATGATGAACACTCGTCATATTATCTGTCGTATCAAGTATGTTGTGTTTGCAGTTTATTTTTGTGTATTAAAAGGAGGAATTAAAAGCATACATTAACAAGAACATAAAAAAACAAGTAGATAATTTCATTAGTCAACTGTAGGAACAATTTTTGAAGGAAAAAATATTTAAGGCGTGTATGTTGGTCTAAAAGTCCGCTTAATTATCTGTGTATAAACAGAGTGGGATACTATATGATAATTGTTCAACACAACGCACGTATCTTGATCTTGATTTCATATAATAATTGCCCCCGTCCGTCAGGTTGTTAGTTATTATTGGTGCCTTCATGTTTTGATGCTAAAAATATTGAACTTTATCGTAAAGACGGAAATTATGTCTTGGTCATTTAAGCAGAGACTTATTTATCATGAACTATCTTACTTTGTTTTGAAAGTTTCGCGCTATTTTACGTTTTTGTGCTCACAATATTTAATTTTATTGAAAATTATGTTGCTTTTTTATTTACAAATAAACACACAAAGTATGTTTTGTTCAGCACACAAGCTACTAGCTTACCTGCTAAAATTAGTCAAGCAATTGTCCGTAATTATATAAGTTTGATTAAAGAAAAAATCAATGACGACCTAAAAGTATTAAAGCAGTGCTCAAATTACGAGTCAGTTAAGAACAAAAAATGTCACAGAAAGCTAATTCATGATATTTTCTACGGTAAGTATATGAAAATAAATCAGGACACAGCAGATTACATTGCACTTTAGTTGTGTTTTTGATTAGCACCCCCCCCCCCTCCGCCCCCCTAAATTCGTCTGTTGTTTTTTTTGCTGTTTAGCCGTACAAGTTGTTGTATAGATATCGGGTATTATTAACATACTTGTTTTCTTCTAAAGGTCATTCCTATATAGAGAATGAACTGATTCATTCTTGTTGTTGTCTGAACGTTGCACTCTTTCTCGCTCGCTTTGGAATATGTGTTATTATGATGCTAAAATTACGGAGGGAGCGTAGAAATCCAAACATCGAATTGAGGGAGCGTTGCCACTCGGAATTCTAGTGATTTGTAATTGCCTTTGTGTATATGCGAGTGAAGAGCAATGCTTAATGAGTGCAAACACATGAGAATATCATTTATGAGATAGCTCGAAGGGGTGGTAACTAAAGAATGTTTATATTTATATTTTTTTGTGCGAAAATCCTTCAAGATATGACAGGATGCGTACTTGCATCAAACCTCATTATCGTTATGTTGAGTGGAAATGTAATATCATACGATTTGTATTTGATATCAAACACTTTTTACCTTCCAACATGAAAAGAAACCATAGCAAACATAATGTGTAAATGTAAATGTCGTCTGTGAACACTTGTCAAATATCATCTTACAACACTGACAAGCCTATAACGATGTTAACATATGGCAAACACACATCATCCCAGCTTTCCAAAATACAATTATTATTGCTTTGTATTGAAAATACGCATTATTTTTAGAACTTTTCATCTCTTTCGAAATACGTTGTGTTGATATTGTTAAATGTATAAATAGTGGCTGTTGAAAATATCCCCCATTTGACCTAAAGGTTTAATGAACCTGTAAGATTAACTTACTTACCGAATAGTCCGGATTGTTTCAGATAGTTACTTGCGTTTATTCTTCGTCGTAGATGTACAGGGGCCCCCTACTTGTAGATAGTTGTTGACTCGTTAGCAGACCTAGTTATTATCAAGGGAGTCTCTTGTGGGTTTCCGGTTTCGGTCTGGCCTGAGTGGCCAGGTAATTCCTGAGACATAACGGACATAAGCCATTTGTTAGCTGACTTTTGAATCAGTATTGAACAGCATAAGTTTTCACCCAAGAGGCTCATTATAAACCATTCATAGTTGGCAATATCCTCTTCTCAAGAAGGAAATGATAATTCATTTCCCCGAAGGGTACTTTGTCTTGTGAGTGCAAGTTTGGTGACATGACATACAATTAAATTCGTATGTGAATATCATTTCGGGGCAGCCACTGTCCGGCGCCCAGTGTTGGAAACAGGGTGAAACAGTGGATTCACCTAAAATGCGAGGGCTTGAGCCATCTTCCTCTCATGTGAGTCCGGTACGCTAATCACTAGACCATCCTGGCCCTAAGGGTACGAGTATCCAAGTTGTCACTTTAGATATGGATCACTAAGTTTGTTTTATTGATTTCTATCTAGAAACTATACAATATATATTTATATATCTTCTGAAGATGCGATTTTTTTGCAAGTTAACAAATACTTGATAGAAGAAGTCTTATAGCGAAGATAAGTCGTTGGCTTTCGATATAGAATTGTTCAATGTCACGTCTATTTAGTTATGCTCTAGTCACCAGCCTATGATGCACTTAACGCACTTAAGCTTCAATAATTACGTAAATCTAAGAATTACCAAAGTCAAGTACCCAATTTACACTTGCGTATTGAGAGAAAATGTTTGTCAATGCTTTTTCCCTTGTCAGGTGTTTTTAATCAAGGAATTTCTCAATTATAATTAGAAAAATATCCATTTACCTTCGAGATGAAATTGGAAGCTCATCAGGAGCTTTCGATCGTCATCCGACGATCTTCATAAGCTGAATGGTGTTATGTACTGCTTGTCATGAGACAAGGGAAGAGATTTCTCAGTCTTGGAGCCAGCAGCCTACTATTTAGACCATAATTATGGCATCTGATTTTTGATATGTAAATTGCAATTTACATTCTAGTGTTTCTTTCTTTTTGATGTTATATATGACTTTCGCCATCATGAATGAACAGAAATCATCGAAAAGCTGCTTTGGGTAAGAAAACGTGTCTATACATATTATATTATATCCCTAAAAAAGTTGTTTATTCTGTTGTTATATGCCCGACACAAAGAGGTGTAAGTGTGAGCAGTTTTATGTGGCAAAAAAAGAATGTGTCCTTATTATACCTTTATTTACAAGTAATTATTGTAAGAAGGTAATCGTTTCGTGAGTGTCTTCTATTAATGTGTTACTTAGTGTATATTTATTAACATGTACGCTTGCTGCCTTTTTTACATCTGATTCTTCACATTCCCAAAGTCCAAAATATCTTTTTTGTTCTTTGGATGTTGTTTCCCGTTTGTTTGTTTTTTTGTCAGCTAATTAAAAATTACCGAGTCCTGAGTGTTTGGTGAAGTAATGTATTTTCCTGTTTGATGAGCTACAACAAGAAACAACATAAAGGGAAGGGCTCATTTTGGACTCCAATAATAATGGCCTATTTAAATTAGGAAAAAACATCTTCTGTATATACCACTATTTACATCTTCTGTGTATACCTCTATTCACACTTTCTTACCACTTTTCAAATGTTTTGTTTACACCGCTTTTCACATTATATATATGTCACATTTCACCAGGGTTGTTTTGATTAAAAATAAAGTGATTTTTTTAAAGTGTTTTTATACAATTTCATGCTTAACAAATATGCCAATCAATTAGAAGGGTATAAATCTGATTTGTCTACTTTTGATTTTTGACTCTTTAATACGAGTTAATGTTTTTAATATTTTGTCCTTATTAAAATAATAAATTCAGCTTCTTCTCAATAAAATTGTTACTAGACATCAAAATCGATATATATATATCATGATATCAAATTGATATAAGGATTCATTCTTCGTTCCCTTAGCTTCATAAACATTTAAAGAATGAAACAAATCAAATCAACCATGAGTTAAATCAAAAACTCAAAAACTCTGCTTGTTACACCTTCTGTATAAACCACTATACACACATTATGTGTATACCACAATTCACACCTTCTGTATATAATACTTGTCATACCTTCTGCAAATACCACAATTCACACCTTCTGTATATAATACTTTTCATACCTTCTGCAAATACCACTATTGACACCTTTTTTATTCACCACCAATCACTCCTTCTGTTTATTCACAAATTCTGAAAATGCCACCATTTAAATTTTCTGTAAAACCATCATCCGCACCCTTATCTACATAACTAAATTTAAAATGTCTCTATATTTAATTGTGGCTGGCTGGCTAGCTGCAATATTTGTATGCAATGTGGATTACAGCCACAGTTTTGACTGACCACGACATGAATCTATGCAAAAAAATGCACCGAAGATATGCTAACATTCCTCTTCCGTTCTGCACCACTAACTCCACCACCTGTATCTGTCTGAGTTGGTTCAGCTTGTAAGTCCCAGTACATCTCTTTTGACTCCACTCAACAAAGTAGAGTTGAAGTCAAAGCAATTCAGAGTCAAACGATCAGTTCGATCCAACGCTCAAAACGGCTCAAACGATATGGTTGTCAGAAATCCTCACTTGAATTTTAATTTAAAACGATCCACTCATGACAGATCGCACTCAATTGCTATTCATATGTGATGCCAGATGTCTGTATGGGATATCAACCATACTTCCGGTTTCTTACACGTGTGAAATGTTTTTTTATTTGAACTTTCTAATTCTAGTTCTTCAAAAAGGCTTTAAAGTGCTCGCCGCGACCAGATTATCTAATTTTGATGCGCTGATTTCAAAAATGTCATTCATTTTGTGATATAAACTTATATTTAGAAAAATATTAAGAACGTGTGTAAAGCCACTGACTGAAAACTTCAAACATTTCCGCGCTTACCACGGTCGTCACCGATAACCTGTTTCTTTCAACCACACCCCTGTCAAGTTCCTAACAGAGGGGAGACCACTCATATTTATTATTTCGTTGCTTGACTACTACTGATATATGATATATAGTACTATAAAACGAGTGATCGTTCGAACACGGAATCGACCCAAGTCATAAAAACCAGTGCCATTGTATGATCATAAACAGGTGAGCCAACTTCAACACTGCAACAAAGAGAGATGTTTCGGGTGTTAACTATATTATTTAAAAGATCAGGGGTTGAAGCGTCTAAGCCATTCTACGACGTCACCAGTATCAGATAACTGACTTTTCCTTTTGACTTGATGATGGAGAAAGTGAGGCTCACGATATTGTGCACTTCCTTATTCACTCTTATAAAAGTCACGCGCAAATCATTAATCACAACTTATACTAGACCTGCAGTGATGAATGCTCTTGTCACTTGCATAAGATTTACTACATCATTGTTAGGAAAGAAAACACACTTGGCGTTAGAGCTACCAAGGCCTTAACTGCCTGATTTATACAGTCAATGTCATAAGTGCATGTGTTTACGTTGAAACTTATAAACTTTTGGAGTGTAAAGGTTTATAGTAAAATCACTAGTCTAATTATGCAGATCACAAAAGACCTTTTTACATTTATGCATGTGGTCTTGTATCTTTATAATCATTTGATTATATTTGGTTTTAATTTGTGGAATAAAAAGCTGCTTTTTATTTCGTATAATGACTTGTTCGTTAGTGATCGTCAGCAATCTAAACAAATATTTCTGAAAGAATATGCGTTTATAAAACAATTCAAGGACTCATTTTTAAGTGCTTAGAATATTATTTTTCTGTGTTAATTCTGTTATCTCATAAATTTCAAATGTACGTTGTGGATGATTGCCTGGAATAAATTCTACTTTGGTTAGGGTGATAAGGAAGAAGTCTGGTCCCAACCGAAAGAAAAAAACGTACTTTGACTACGTATCCAGGTAAACCAACCTAGTTTAAGTAGGTGAGAATGATAAACAAAGTCAAACTGTGAAACAACCTCATCAAAAGAAATAAGACATTACTATAAAAATATTTCCGTACAGATAAAGGTCACTAGTTCAAAGAAGAAGACAACACTTGTTTTTCCCAAAGATCAAGCTGCGTAATGTATACAGGAGGTATGCCACTGGTCAGTGTGATGCTAGCAAGGGGCTTACGAGGGAATGATATTTTTTGTTGAAACACCTGGACATGACATGTTTGAAAGATTGAGAACAAAGCGTGAGGAATACATCAAATTATCTGATATTTTTTTAATGGAGAAAAAAATCAAAGATATCTATCATAACAAGCATGAAATGTATAACATAACACTTCAATAAGAACAGAACAAGAAACAAGAGAAATCTCTTAGTTTTACAAACCTGGTGAAAAACTTTCGCTTAACATGTTTGAAGGATTGACGACTATAGCAGTTGTTTAACATCGTATCATTAAAAGTAGGTTTGAATTAAAAAAAGTATGATATTAGTTCGTTCATTTAATTGATAATAATGTATACTTTGTATAAACATGTGCAAAAATAACTTCTGAACTGACAGTCATTTCATTAAAGCAGACTATAGTTTACTGAATAATATTTATTTGAGGTCAACTGTGTGCCTCTAAAAACGAAAGTCCAGTCGAATGATCGAAAACAGTACTATGTAGCTATAATATAAGCAGCACTGAAATAGCAGTGTTGTGGTCGAGTGGAGTAGTATACTACTCGAGTAGTATTCAATTAGTTTTTTGCTACTTCTAATCTACTTGAGTAGTCATAGAATTTTTTGAGAACTACTCTATAAGAGTAGTCGGTCCACACTACTCGAAGACTGCTCTAGTCGGGTAGTTTTCGAGTTGTTGGGGAAAACATGAACATTTTTGGTTAATCACAAAAAACCAAAATGTTATATTATTCACGAAAAACACTTTGCTGAAAAATTGGAAAAAAAATAATATGTTTTATTTATATAAGATACTGGAATTATACCGAAACAAAACTCGAATTATCGGGTGAACATAACCTCCTTAAAAACACTTCTTGGCAGCTTCAATTATCGAAAATGTTATTTCTATCTATTTTGGCAACCTTTGTTTATTCAATTATTCTAGTACTAGTGTATTTTTATACTAGAGTAGTTGAAAATGTCCAACTACTCTACTCTGTTCAAGTAGTCCATTGAACTACTCGACCACAACACTGCTCAATAGCCTACGTGGTAATGATTATAAATATTTTAGAAAGCTTCCGCGTTCCATTTACATATCTACGGCTCTTATTTTTCATCTCCGCCGAGTCTTTTTTTTCTTCTTTTCCGTTTTTGTGCTTTCATTGCTCATGCTTGCCATTTTTTTTCATATCTTTTGATATGATAAAACCGAAACGCCCTATGGTCATAAATTAAGAGAATTTGTATTGAAATGACGGGATTAAAACATAAACAGTCATTTCCATATTTCCCTAGGTTGCCTGATGAAAGTAATAATTGCAGTATTATGTTAATTTACAAATCTAGGCATTATCTGTGCTTAAGAGATATCATTATATGAATGTGGGAAAAGAAAATCGTTTTGGATTGAAGGGTAAATGATTGCCGTTATATCCGAGAAAATAATTACGCCTTTCTTTCAATCTTCTCTGGCGTTCTCATTGTATTTCCATCTTTATAACAGTGTTAATAGATAAGTTCAATATAAATCATGAATAGACTATATTTGAAGCCAAAAACATATCTAATTTATTTCCAGATGTCTGCAAATGCAGGATATAGTTTCGTAATTACATCATGGCTCTACTAAAACATTCTAAGACAGGGTTTCCTGTAAGTGGACAGCGAGACATTATTTAATGAGACTACAAGTCCTAACAACTGCGTTCTGGCTCTAAATAATTCAATTAGCATTTTTGTTTGCTTTAGCTTTTCATCTTGCTGCTGATTTATTATTTTTCTTTGTTGTGCTGTTCTTGTCATACGTGGTATGATTTACATTTTCATAGATGGATCCATGTTTAGGAATGTTAATTGAAGAAAAGTTACAACTGATATAATAAACTTACTCTTCTCAGCTTATTTCCTAAATGACATCCTGTGAAGGTTGATCTTTCTTGGCTTCAAATAAAAAAATAAATATCGCTACACTGCTGTCATACCCTCCTCCCCCCCCCACCCCTCAGCCAGACAAACTCAGAACATATATAACAAACCAAATACAAAAAACGAAACTTAAATCAATCTGTGTGATGGATTTTTTTGACTCTAAATGGTCACTTATGGGAAATGGCTAGTAGACACACTAAAAAGCAACCAAAGTTAAAAAAGATTAAAAATCCATCGCAGAAAATGATTGAGGTAACATCGTATTTATTTGGTCTTCTGATATATCATCTGAGTCTTTCCATAGGGGTACTAAGGTATCGAGACACCCTATATCCTGGCTTTGATTATGTTTATGTGTGAATCAAAATAAGTGTATCTCATTTTTAGGAAAACTACTGTTTTCTGGTTCAAGTTGATCAAAGCACGCGATCAGCAAACTCAATTTGCCATGATAAATTTATTTAATCTGCATAAAAATCTTTTTATAATTTCAGGTGAAATATTTCTTATAAACACTTATTTATAGACAGCGTTATGTCTTCATATACTCAATTTGCCTGACGAGCACTGTTTTTGTTGATGTGGAAAAAGCTAGAATAAGCATCATTTTGCTCTTTCAAAAAATTATAGCTTTCAACTGTCAAAACTAGATTATTCTAGACATTTTTTGTTACATATTTAAAAAGTGAAGCTCAATATAAAACTTCTATTTCCAACATTTCTTTTCATTAAATTAGTCCGGCAGTGAATTGCCCAAAATCAGCCTAACCCCTCGAAATAGTATGAAGTATTTTTGTTGGTGTTTTCTGACCATATTATGTATTATGTGCTAGCGATATATAGCATTATATAGTAGTTTATAGAAGCTTTCTAAGAAGGTGGCCACTGTACAAGTCAATTTACAAATATATATATTTTTAATCCTATGTATGTTTTGAACATACTAGAAAATGTAGGTTAGATTTAATTTTGCTAAAAAAAAGCAACGCCATTGCCTGTGAAAGTAGATAAGTCCTATAAATTACAATATATTACTATATATCGTGAGCACATAATACATAATATGGTCAATTACTCACCTAAAACTTAACCAATATCACCAAAAATGTTTTTATCGGATTCGTCTCGTCGAGTACATGTTATTAACGTGCACATTTGTTGAAATACAAACATACGTTAACGATTAAATGCATTTCATCTGTTTTTCAGTAGCATTTTCAATGTCGTCACGTCATTTTTCATTGGTAATTGATGCAATTCTTTTGAACTATCAGAACACACCAACAAAATTACTTCATACTATTTCGAGGGGTTAGGCTGATTTTGGGCATTTCACTGCCGGACTATACCCAGAAAACTCGTTGATGTTGTCAATCCAGGATAATCTTTGCCTTCTTCGGTATCTCTTGCATGTCATTTCCCCTCAAGCATGTCTTTGGTGATACTGTCGTGTCAATTGGTGTGGCCAAAGAAGGACAGTTTTCTTTTTCTGATTCAGTCCATTATTTTTCCTTTTGCTATAAGGAGGTGCAGAACTTCTTCATTGCTTTTCTTTTCACGCCAGTTGATTCCACCCACACGTCGAAGGAACCATATCCCACATGTCCCCAATCTCGTTTTTATGTTCCTTATAGTTTTTTTCTAACAACATATTGCACACAATAACATTTTCTATTGCAAATTAATCCTTTAACTTAAAAAAAACAGTCTTTGAAATCAAAAAGATAAAATGAATAAGTTCTCGGTACTTAATATGAAATAATGGAATATATAATATGTCTGAAAAATGACACGGCACACCAGGGACTCAAACCCGCGCCTACATGCGCCCAACAGAACTTGAGCCTAGCATACTACTCTCTCGACCACAGAGCCCTGTAAAAGGATAGCTCCTATCAATTACTGATAGGTTGCTAGTGTTATCCCCCAGGGTACATGTGGTAGATAGTATACTAAATTCTGTTGAACACCTCACCACCATAATTATCACAATATTATGCACAGTGTGGGAAATCTAGTACTAGACTCAGCTATTCCCATCGTGCTCTAGGAATACAATAGGATCATATAATGTACACTTTCAAGAGCTTAAGCTCAAAGGTATGCGATTGGAGGCTGTTTTGTTAGTCCAATTTTGTTTAATGGTGTAGTTTGGTGATGTTCATGTTTTCTTCATGTCTTTGTGTGTTCAATAATCCACCTTAAGACACATTTTGAAACCAAACATAAGTCATGTAGAAGAAAAATATAAAAGTCATAAAAAGAAGAAAATTCCATTACGGGAATTGCCTTCAAACTTCGAAAGCAGCAACACATACCTCATTTGAAAGAGCAAAAGAAAAGATCCAAACACAACTGGAGAAAATCTCCTAAAACCATGTCTGAACGGCAGTTCTTCTTTTTCTCAGAAAATAAACAATATTTCACTGTCGAATGACACTCGTAGAAACCAAATATCAAAGATGTCTGCAGATGTAAAGGACACTTTTGTGGATGAAATTAAGATATTGACGATGTTTGCAATTCAACTTGATGAATCAACGGATGTTTTTAGTTGTTCAGAACTAACTTTGTCTATAAAATATATTCATGATGAAGATGTTCAAGATGCGTTTCTTTACTGTCAGGTTTTAGATACATAGCCGAAAGGGGGTCATATTATGTCAGTTATCACTATTTTATGTTATTCAGAGGGCATTTCCTGGAAAAAGTTGTACGGGATGTGCACTGATGGTGCTCTAGCCATGTAAGGCAATGATCATGGTTTCAGACAAGAGTAAAGGCAAAGCCCCCCCCCCCCCCCTCCTCACAAGCAGTTAGAGCTCACGGCATAATGCATCGTTATGCGCTTGCAAACAAGAATCTTCGCTAGCTCAAAATACGATACTCTTGTTTTACAATTAAATTCGGTAGCTTTTTAAAGGCAATGTGTATGTGTGTGCAATAGCGTTTCAATTGTGATTGCAGCTATGGAATTCGAGATATATGTAGGGTGTCGCGAGTATTTTCACATGTGTAAAAGCGTTCGCGGCCTAGAAAAGTTTAAGAACCACTGGTTTAGAACATAGACGAATTAAATGTGGTAAAAACATGTCAATTGCCATACATATTGGAAAGTATTTTATACATGTATAAAATTTTACGCTGAGTACCTAACTGAAAGATGCATTTTACTCACTAAACAAATCACTCAAATTCACTAAAAATGTTTTGATCTGATTCGTCTCGTCAAGGTAGTGTTATTTTTAGTATTGAACATTAAGATACGACAATTTTGGTCGTACCGTAAAAAATATACATTTGTAATCGTCTCGGCAACATCGTTAATTTGCAAAGAGTCACGGTCCATTTTTAACATTTTGGATTTTTGACCATTTGACAGCCCTAGTCGTCAGATGTCAGTTTGATCAAGTTAGACGCAAACGTTGTGCCTATGTATCCTTAAGATCATTAACATCCGAGTCCGGTTGACTCATTGGGATGTGAAGGGTAATATGTACAGTCTTATCATGCATCAAAATGGAGATAAAAATGTTATTGGTGTGTGTAACATTTCAAAGATATGATTTTGCCTCTGTAATGCACATATAAAGGAACACAATGTCGATGACGTTAATGGGTTTATTCTTTAACCACATGGGAAAAATTACATACTTTCTTATATCGCTGAACATATCTGGAAGGGATTTCTGCACATTTCCGACAAGATTACATTTGCGCATTGTATTTTAATCGGTGACAGACAAGCATTGTAAAATCGTTTTGATAGAAACATGCCGCAAAAACAACGGATTGTTAATGAATGTATGCTTTCAATGGGTGTTCATCTTTTGAATAGCAAACCTAAATTGAAAAACGTGTATGTTCTGTTAACTTCTGAGTAGTTTTATGTACTCTTGAACTCTCTATATTCTCTTGAAAAAACCAGAAAATGAAAACGTTGACAAAATATATTAAATTGAATCCCCCCTCCGCTGTTTGTCATCATATATGCTGTTTAATCGTATCAAATGAAAGAGAAATAGACGACTGATGTCTTGTTGACAAATGAGCAGGCTCCGCTTGGCGTCTTCTTTACGAATTACCAACATTATATCAATTGTCATATTTTTATAGGCACTTTACATTCATCTCAGTATTTTTGTTATGTCTACAAATAACGGAATACGGTTATGATTGGTCGACAAATAACGTAATACGGTTATGATTGGTCGACAAATAACGTAATACGGTTATGATTGGTCGACAAATAACGTAATACGGTTATGATTGGTCGACAAATAACGTAATACGGTTATGATT
>JAUUEB010277138.1:0-13096 GCA_032362205.1 Clione limacina
CGGGGCGGCCCCAAAACCCCTCAAAAAGATGTAAGATGATATTTGAACGCTCCCTAATTAGTTCACGCTAGTTTTTCTTCTTTGCGTCAATAAATAGGAAAAAGGCGTTTTTAGGCTGTCCCTTTTGAGGAACAGATGTCATTCAAAACTCATCATGTAACTTTTACAAAAATAAATATTTTGAGTTAATTTAAACATGTCAATAAATGCACAACTTTGCTTGATCAGTAATCAGTGTTGTGGTTGAGTATTTTGGTTAACTACTTGAACAGAGTAGAATAATTAGAAGAGTAAAGTTGCTACTCGAAAAAATCTAAGGGTAACTACTCGAGTAGAGAACTTACTCTACTCGAGTAGTTTTCGAGTAGTCACACAAATTGTAATCATTAAATGAATAAATGTAAAGGTTCAAAATTGATAGATTACTACATTATTTACATTATCATTTAACAACATTGAAAGAAATGATAAAATGTATTAAAGAATTGTGTTAAAAGTAAAATATATTCAAAAATAATCACAGATGAACCCAAATTGATCAGAAATAGAACGCAAAAAGGATTGCTTACTTACATTTTCCAAACTACTCGAAGAGTAGTCTTTGAGTATTGTGGACCGACTACTCGAGTAGAAAAGTTCTCAAAAACCCTTCGACTACTCGAGTAGAGTAGAAGTAGCGAGTAAAATACTCTACTCGACCACACACTGCATGCAACCATTGTGAAACAAGTTTTAAGTGGCCTGTTTTTGTACCGGTATTTTGTGTACTTTGATTAGACCTTTTGTCATTAAATAAAAAAGTCAAAGCTTTCAACCATCGACATACAAAACTTTAATACGATACAATTCAATACTGTTCTTTTCAGTAATGTTGGTGTTTCTACAAGGAAGTTCCCCCGAAATACGGTGAGCCCTTACGTCACTCTACATTAAAATATATCAACGGAAGTTCTCAAAAGCCATTGATACCCACAAATTAATTGGAAAGACCAAAATTATACCCCTAGTCAAGGAACGAGTCAAAATTTTGTTGGGTAGAATTATCATCTTTTAGCCTTGACTATCCCCCACTAGTTAGGAAAACCGGATGCAAACTCTAAGCAATCACGGATCTAACTAGATTTTTTATCCTTGTTATCATTCGATACTCAAGGCCATCACAAAAAGTATGTGTCGGATGTAATTGAACATTGAACCACGCACATGTTTCAACATCACAGATAGTTTCTTATAACAAACTAAAATAGACAATCTGAAGCACTTTTTTCATAATTAATGGAGATTAAGTATGCTATGGGTCTCACGAAAATAAATCCCTTAATAAAAAGAAAATATATATTAAATAGGGTGGACCGTGAGGATTTCCTTCAAAGTTGAGATATTCGTAACAAAAGTCTTATTAAACATGGATGAATAGTGGAGTTAAGTTTCCTGGAAAGAAAAGGTTGTCTAAAAAGACAATCATGCGCGTAGCCAGGGTGGACATGGCTAGAACAGCCAGCGAAGCATATGCAAAGTAGTAAACAGTGATTCTAACCGAAGGCAAGATACGATAGTGCTGAATCTCATTAAATGTGACAGCGTAAATAAACAATCCTATATAAGTCCTATATTTAATTTCAATACGTTTTATAGAGTATGAATGTGTACGAAAGTACGTTAGCCAAAGGCCATAATATTGTTTCAAACTTATAAAGGCATGATTTTAACTTCAAACGAGGCAAAAGTCACAAAACTCCAATGTTCTTACGTTAAAAAAAACCCAGAGCTATGTTACTCTTAAAATCCTTCGTCTTTAGTTCCATTTCGTATCTTTAGAGCATTCCTCTACATTTTGGAAGAAGGTCATTTTTAACTATATTTTGTGAGCGGCTTAAGATGTTTTCATAATAATTTATGCAACAATATTAGAGGCATAAGAATAAAACCAATGGCAGAAATTGAATCCGTTAAATTGACAGGGTTTACAAATAGAAACCATAACAACCTACTTTTTCTAATTCTCATTGACAACTTGTCCGTAAATCAATGAGTAAATACAAAAATATATCATCAAAATATTGAATTTAACATGTCAAAAGGTTAGAATACCAATTAACAAGTGAAAAAGTAAAAATCACAATACCAATATTAAGTTACACAACTTTCAAATGATATGATTTTTTCGAGAGATAATTGATTTAACATTCACATGCCTTGGTATCTTACTTCCTGTTATTTCTTAGGGCTATGTTAAAATCGATTACACGATAACATTTACGTGACATATACCCAAAAAGAGATGAATAAATCTCATCTATTTTGAAAAACAAATGCCCAAGCCAATTTACCACAACCGTTGACCGATTCATCACTAGGGTCTGATTATACAAAATAAGTGGTTTCTACTTCTAGACTTGATTGTAGTGTTTGTTGCTCTGGCGGTATCCATGGCAACACACAGACGGATTTAATCGTTTGATTTGTATTTCAAATGTGTAATAAAACACATACATAAGTATGAATTCATGTTTTGGAGTAAAAGTATTTGTTTTTATTTTTATTTTTTCAATCCGTCATAAACAATCCTGCAGACATAATTTGCAAAAGAGTCTGATAAAAGATGATACTTCATAAATAAATTTACGTAAAATATCCAACTCTTGGTCTAAAAGATACATAAACAATTGTTTTTCAACCTTTCCAGAATCTTGTACTGCCGGAGTCCTATTTTTATGCTACGCAATGCACTCACAAGTCTCGACCAAACACCAAGTCAGTGAACATCGAACAGACACATGCATGTTGGAAACTTGTGGTATCGTCGCTGCATCAAGTTCAGAACTTGTCGGTTTCGAACCATGTACCCCCTACAAGGAGAGAATATGATGCCACTCTGCGACCCGCTAACACATCTTTGTGAATTTGTTAGATCTCTTAGTGGTTTTGTATTTTACAGATTTTTAATCATGAACACATGTGAAAATTTGACCAATTAGATACATTAGTTATCAGCCCTTCTGACTTAAAGTGTGTTCTCATACATTTGTATTATAACTGTTCGTAAACATTTCCTATAAACTTAGATACCTGAACATTCTACCATACATGCTTATGGTCATAATAAAAAACAATATAAAACTATATGAAAGCCATTGTTTAGCTGCTTGTTTTGCAGAAGATAATTAGGGTTAAACGTAATGAACCGAGAGAAGCAATTTGTACGCTCTTAGTGTTAAAACTCTTTTCTTCGAGCTGGTGTAATCTTATTTTTTTTTAAATTCCTGATTAAACAGAAATAAAGCGTGTTTGCGGAATTCACCCATTATGGATCTTAATAATTTGCTGATTCTTTCATTTAATACAAGATCCAATTTGTGAGTAATAGATAGTCAAATTTAACAGAAGCATTTGAACGAAACTTAGGCTCAGATAACATTAATGAGATATTAATGGGATATTATAGACTATTAAAGATTCGATCTTGTCATAGTTTAGTTTCTAAACCTTAGAAATATATTCAAAAAAATGAAAATTGATAAAATCATGAGCTCGATTAATTATTTATTTTTATTGTTATTATCTAATGTAAAAGTACTTTAGTTAAGTGACTTGTTTTTTTCCCAGATCTTCCCAGAATGCCATTTGATTGCCCGTTGATTTATCATTTGTGTTACTGTGTATGTGCGCTTAATGTCAGTCGGTGTTTTTCGGTCGTGTTGAAATTTTGTCGAGTTTGTTTCACTATGCATTGAGTGGATATTTGTATAAAATCCTTTGATGATATTTTCATTTCAATAGTTTTTCATTTACATTGTTTTTAATCCTATTTATTTGAAGCTTTCTATATTGTTTGTTGATGTGTGTTTATGGTTCAGTTTCACTGCTCTGTTGCTATTGATTTGAGTTAAGTATGCATTTTTTATATTTACGTTTTTTTGTCATGTTCATTTTTAACCGCAAACATATAGCTTTCTCCTTTCAAATCCTTTTTGACATTAACTCACATAATCTTAATGTTAATTAAAAAAAATAAATCAAAACCGTAATATGACGTTATGGTATTTCAATAACTAGTACTGCTATGAGGATGTTTAAATGGTTAAGCAGACTTAGATATTTCTCAAAATAGAAGTGTGCTAGGTAGCTTGATCATAGAAGTTTGTAACGTAAATAGAAGAACTAAATTTCTACAAAAATAAGGAATTTTTACAAGATGCAAGCCTGCAACATCACCAATCTTAAAGCACTGATTGAAAATATGATTTTCTGTTATAAGGTAACATATATATAAAAATGAAAATAACAAAGAGAAAGGTTTTTTTAAAATTTAAACACCGAACTGTATGCTTATGACACGATTCCCTCAAAAGTCCCTGAATGGATTGAGCTGTTGTTTGAAAATATGATTACAAACATACCAAAGCGATACTTAGAATAATAAAATTTATCAAAATGCAACTATTTTTGGTTTTTGATTTTATGAAATTATTTCGATTTCAATATATATTCTTTAAAAGTATCCACTTTAGTACGACAACATGCAGACACTACCACCCCGTGATAAACCCATTATCACTACACAATACTAGTTTTAATCTACCAATCTTTTTTCGCACTGTATCGTCGTCTTTGTTAGAATCGCTCAATATTGCAACAGTGTTTCTTTTCACCCTGTTTTTGTCTTTTCTTTGTTTATGTTCTGTTAGCTCTCTTTTGTTTTTATGTAATCTGCTTAAACACAGTTATTCTTTGATAGAAAGCTTGGATGTAGGATTTTCAAATGGGAGAGAGACAAATTGAGGCTAATACAAATACTAATGTTTTTATAGGTGATATATCTTTTCTAAAGGGAGAAGAAAGCAGGGGCGTATTTGGATATTTCAAATGGGGGTATTTTGCACAAAGCGCTAATACCAATTGCGCATGGCCCGTGTTTTGTTTCTTCTTTTGGAAGAATACAGAGGCGTATTAAGGCTTTTAAAACCGTAGGGTATATTAGCGCGAAGCTGTATTACCGAAGACGCGGAGCGTCTGACTTTTAATATGGGTTCCTTTTTTTTTTACTAACATTTAAGCATTGAAATCACATTGGGAAGTTGGCCTGTCGAGAATTTCTTCTTCTTTTACTTGTTCAAACTCTAAGGGCATATTTGAGAATAAAGGGACGTATATTTAAACTGAAAAAAACGGTGATTACTGGCGGGAAGCGCCTTTGCCAAAGGCGCAAAGCACCTGAGTTTCTACAGAGGTGTTCCTTTTTGAATAACATTTTAGCATGGACACCGTAGAAGGAAATTGGTCTTTCAACACAGTTGTTTTTGCATATTTGTCCTTTTTCCTATCATTAATGCATTTGAACCTCAGGGGGGAATGGATAATTTCTTCTACTTTGTCTTCTTTTGAGCTAATTCTTAGAGGAAGTTGGGTAACGCCGACGTGACGAAGTCGCTAGTAATATAATGACCATTCTGTTTACCGTTGGCAAGGCCGGCGTTCCTCCCCCACAGACGTTTGGAATGGTTGCCACTCCTTACATTCTGTGGAGAAGGGAAATGGGGGTCCAAACCCCTGATAAAATGGTGTTGTTGTTTGCTTGTTGTGTGTACAGACATGGATCTTAGAGATATACGGACGGCCGTACCTTGGATGTCTGAGGAAATACCGAAAAAACCACTCTACTAAGTAGGAAGCCGGTGACGGGTAATAAGAGTACACGACACATACATGTTGGTATCTTCGCTGCATCAAGGTTTAGGGCTGATCAGTGTAAGGTTAGAACTCCCGTGCCCAATCACATGTAATGAATCCAGAAAAATGTCGTGCATACTATTTAGTTTGCCCGGAATGAGCAGGGTGCTGAAGGCAGAAGTACTAAGCCGCGAGGCGCAGTTTCAAAACAATACTGCTACGTATATAGCCAATAGTGAACACACTTTGAGATTTCGAGATATATCATGTCATATCATATCGAATCATTTGGGATGTACAATTGTCATCCATAGAATAATATTTTTTAAAAGTACGACATCTACCATGAAGACTCGTGCATACTTGTAAAAGGTTTAATGATATCAAAAATGTATTATAACAATGGATACGAAGAGAAGAATTTTGAATGTAACTTGCTATTGTATCTGATGGTGGGTGTTCTATAATAGGGTATTTGTTATTGTGTACTTTTATACTGATGTGTTGATAATACGCTCAGGTCATGGACTCTGGAATATTGAACCATACTATGGGAAGAACACCAAATTTATTCATTCAGATGGAATAGGGGTAATCTGGCAAATTCATTGGGCTCTGTGTCCCACTAGACGCTTCAGTTAGCGCTCAAAATAGCAATGGAAAAATATGCACAATCTTAGTTATCCAAATGGTAGGGTACCAACAACAAAAGTCCACTATTTGGTTACATGGAGATCTTTATTGAAAATCTTTCAATGTTTAACATCATCAGATTCTATAGAATAAACACAAAATACAACACATTAGTTATATAAATCAAAATATATACAAGAAATTATACATGTTCAATCAATAATATAGCTCAGCTAGACAAATATAAAAAATATCCAGTTCAACTTTACACAAAGATAATTGACTCTACCATTTGATGTTGAGTGCTCTTCTCTTATATTAATCTTTAGTGCTTATCTCAGGCTTTATTTCATGTTGGAAAAGTGTTTATACTGTCAATAAATAGATTTCTTCTCTAGATGTCGAGGCAAGAGTTTGAACCTCATTTTGTGAAATATGAGTAGCACAGTTTTCCTAGATACCTACGTCAATGGCTTCCAAATGCGGACACGAAATAGCATCTTTTTGAGAATGTCAGATGTCACTACTTCAAGGATCCATTATTATAATATAATTTATTCTCCGAAGGGGTTTCATGACCCATGAGGGCACTTTTTACAATTATTTTTAGGTCATTGCGCGTCGCCGCAGGGCAGCGCCAAGTGGGATATAGGGTGATAATACTTTTTAATGACTAGTGGTAACGCAAGGGCTCTAACCCACTACCTCTTAGGTGAGAGTCGAGTACACTCATTTCTAGACCACCGCGGCTCCTAAATGTTCGATTGACGACATTATAAATTACTATATATTGTCGGCCTATAACTCCAAAATTGGCCACCTTCACCTGAGAGTCACACAATGTCAATAACAATATTTTTTATCAGATTCGTCATGTTGACCACATACTTTTAATGTACCTATTGTTACAATACGATAATCTTACAATTGATGACGTCATATTTATGACGTCACTGGTCAATCTGGATACATAACTCAGGAACTACATATTTGCTATGAGCTTGGTAACATCTTTTTGACCATTCTAGTGACTTTGATTTTTTGACCATTGGACGCTCGTAAAGAGAAAAAAATACATTTTTGGGATCTCAAAATTATGTTTCTAGACCCCCTAAGAATCACATTGAAACAAGTTCTCTCGAGTCCAATAGTGGTGCAATGCAACAACTCACCCCCGAGTAAAGCGTCTGACAAAAGCAGATGTTCCGTGACTAATAAGATTGGGGAAGTGAATTCCCACTGGATATCTTTTCAATGTGAATCCGTCACGAACAGGACTGAAGGCCGAAAAAGTCGGTTTTAATTTCGTTGAATTAATTATAAGTCACGACTAATCTAGACAAAGAATTGGACAAGTCAGAGTGTGATGGTAAACCCAGACCACAAATCATGGACTGACTATTCTCAATTTTAATACATTGTCAGTGATACCATACAGACAACTAATTGGCATAATGTGCTTATGTCTCAGTTAAAAAAATGACTTCTTATATAATCATCATCATCATTTACGTTTATAGTCCTTTCCATTTTGCATGGGTTAGACTTCACAACCAAAGGAGGGTCTCTCTGTGTCGCGGTCCTTGGCATATCTTGAATGTAGCCTCTTTGCTTTCAGATCTTTACCAATGACTTCGCGGCATGATTTTTGGGGACGGCCTTTTCCCGGGTTCATACTACAAAAAGATATCCACTGAAGAATGCATACAAGTATGATTAATTGAAAATTCGCCTAAAAGATCATTGATGCTGAAAATATCACAATTACATAATGCAAATTGTATATCTGCCTCATAAAGACCTAATATGGGTCAGAAAGAGAATGAACGATATGCTCCCTTTGTTCAGGAGCTAGTCATTTCTATTAAATTGTGTTAATGCCGGTTACAGACTCAGATTTCTAGAAGTTGGCTCACCTATCTTGATCATATTGATTGTGCCGATCTTTTTGAGTTGAATGGATTCAGTGGCCGATCTAATCAATCGTTTTTAGTACCTTACTATAAGTAGTACACAACCAACCAAATGAACGGTTGGAATGATCCACATTCAATTCAGACTATTAACCAAAAATTATCGCCCCTGTGTGGCCCTTTAATCTTAAAATTAACGACAAACGGTGTGATCGGTCACGACCCAGCGTTTTGAATCAAAATGAATGTAAATGAATGTAAACACATATCGGTCGTGAACTAGACGTCGCCTGATTCAAGCAAAACGAGTGATCAGAAAACAAGAACCATATTGAACATGCAGCGTTGAATCGATCTGATCATGTGATTCTTAATTGATTTGATTTAAACTCTAATTTCTAGTAAGTCAAATTCAATTATGTGCAAAAGCACAGGTAATCGTTATTGCTAATTTTGTTTAGAAGGGAAACACTATTATTGCTAAAAGATTAGAAGAGACGATAAAAAAGTAAAGACAGGCTATCAACATTTAAATTCAAGGTATCAGGAAATAATATCGGATTTTTAAGAAACTTAAACGTTTACTGTAATTGGTCTTATTAAGTTATTGTCATACCAAAATCTACGCACTTGGAAAATAAAGACTTGTGTTCATTTCCAGGGCCGCCGAGAGGTTTTGTGGGCCCCGGGGCAAACTTTACGGCTGGCCCCCAACCCTCAGATTTGAATTTTCTAACTCTACCTTAACCTACCCCTACAAACAAATTACCTCGTTTTTCCTTAAGAAAAATGGCATCTTAAAAAATATATTTTAATGAGAACTGTTCCCATATACTGTCATACATTTTTTGCTGATTTTGAACCCCCACACCCCTTCCTCTATGACATCTTTTTTGCATATTTAAGTCATCCGTTCATCACAAGTGACCTCGCTTCCCCAAACCAACGATATGATATGTGAATATTTCCCAATTGTTTTCTAAGAGGAACGCAGCGGGGTTTTGTTATCGTTTGAATGAGATGGGCAGTATGATAAAATGAATACCAAGCATACATATATATGACAGACATCATGGTTATTGTCAAGTGTACATTGCTTAGGTTCAAGGAGCAGAAAATGAAAGGAGCCCGAGCATAATATGCCTTAAACAGGAGATCTTGAATGCCAAGACCTTATAATTTAATGATTTCCTAAAGAGTACAGGCCCCCTGCAATTAAATCGCTCTCTCCCTCTCTCTTTTCTTTACTCCCCCTTTTTTTCCTTTTCTCTTTTCTTCCTCTTGTTCCCTTTTCCATTCTTTCCCTTTTTCTCCTTTCTTACTGGTTCCCTGGGTCCCTCAGAGGCCCAGATTGAGCCACCATTGGAGCCGTAGGACCGGGGCAAAATCCCCGGCTGCCCCTCTCTGCGGCCTTGTTCATTACTACATATGCGAAAATGAACCAACACGGACTTTTTTCAAGGGGAGACTAGTCTAAAAGAAAACAGTTTTATAACGTAAATTATGAGTCATCACATCAAGATATCATTCTAAGATCTTAGTAGATGTTCGACTATCTAGACGAGTTATCTGCAAACATTGCAAACTTTGGACGACCGTTCTTAATCAATCATGTAATGTTAATGAGAAAGCCATTTGTAAATCAAATCCTGCTTCAATTACAAATAGAATATCCGACAACATAGGCCAATACATGCCGTGACTCTCTAAATTATATTGAGCGTAATGAGTAATTACCTTTGATCTCTTGAATTATTTAAGACTATTGGTTCTTTGAATAAATATAAGACTTAATAACTGTCATTGAAACGACATGTGTAAGATATATAGTTAGGGATATTTGCCTGTTCAATGAAGATTTCATGATAAAACGTTCTGCAAGTGATGCTACAAAACACACATAAGCCGAATGAAACTAGTTAATTGGAGGACATTTACAAACATCGTTTATCATTATAATAATATTAAGCGATCTTTCCTCCCGCTAGATATGCGCATGCTCTCAAGACTACTTTTTTGCAGCTACCTAACTTGATCAACTGTAACGGTATAGAATATGGCATGTTTAGGGTAAAGAATGATTGGTGTCCAAAGTATATAGTTTTATGAGGTTTATCAACAAACGCGACTTTTTCAGTGGGTCCGACAAAGCGAATAACACTCCTTTTCGTGAATTAATAGTGGCATCGTATAACGAGAGTCACCAAGTTCATGTTGAATAATGAAAGGCTACTTGCCGGGAGTAACTTTTATAACACTGACCAGTAATCCCACAAATTAAAACACTTAACAATAAAGGGTCCGTAACTCATATAACTTTTAATTGTGTAAGGACTCAGAGCTTTAGTCACAGTCGAAAGGTCCTATAAATAACCATCTATTACTATATATGGGGAGAGCCTAACAAAGGCCAATTACTCACGTAAAAGTCAACCAATGTCACCCAAGTTACTGTTATCGGATTCCTCTGATTCTCTTGTAATGGATTTATCTCATAGAATCACATAATAAAATTCAAAAATTATTCTTTATTTATTTATTTGTGTGTGTGTATGCAATGAGATAACAGCCACAGTTTTGACTCAACCTGAACTTTAGTAAAATGTTGATAGATATTACCAGATGTCTAGTTAAGCTTTTGGTAAAATTATGTCGACTGTAAGAAATGTTATAAGCTTTTAAGTGTTTTCTTTGTTGTCTCTGTAAAATACGCGCAATGAATCTAAATAATTATGAACAAACATGAACTATAACCAGATGTACTTTTAATAGGCGAGCAAGCACGTTCAATGAACACATTATTTTATTTCCGTTTTAATTTACGATGTAAACACCAGTTGATAAAAATAGTTAATACATAATAATAATAATTATGGCATTTATATAGCGCTTTTATCTTTGGAGTAAGGTCAAAGCGCTTTACAATTATTATTACCCCGACAAGCCCAATGGAGACGATCTCGTACATTCTCAGCTTCCTGGTTAGTATACAAGGGACGCTGCATGATGCGCGTCGCCTTAGCAATCACAATTACAATCACTGCCTATAATCGGGTACCCATATATACTGCTGGGTAACCAGGCGGAAACACGATAGCAAATTTTCACCATGAAAATTTTGTCCCATTGCGGGGGTCGAACCCACAACACTATAAGACGGCCGGATCATTTAGGAACAATTTCAAAATAATGAACATTTACTAAAATAATAGATCATCTAAGTATGATGTAAAATTCATGTAACAAAATTCATCTTGCTTTTTATTTTATTTTTTTTAGTCAAGAAAAGATTCTTCTTTAATGTGTGCAACTGAATAAATTATCCTAAAAAGGATGACAAAGAAAAAGTCAATGGAGAATAAAATATAATCAAAATGTTAAATCTTTTTAAGTAGATGTTTTGATAGATAAATAACAAAACATTCAACAAAAAACAACAATATACAAAAACACTGCCCACCCTTAATGCCTGAAAGTAAAATTCAATCAAATGCATGCAAGTGAAAAAAGGCACCATGCTTCCTTGAAAATGGTGAGAACATGAAACCAGAACTATACATCATGCATTGATGTAAAAAAAAACAAGAGCTCTATTATTGAATTGAACATTTCTAGAGTATCAGCAACATTTTAAGACACCCCTTATGTAAAGGGAAGATATGTACTTGACACAATATTGGGTGGGTCCTTGTAGCAATACAATGAGAATGCAGCCCATCTTCACATGAGAGACACCGTCAGTTCATTAAAAAACTAATTTTTGCATGAATAATGGCCAAAAGTCTTGCAAACTGTGTTTTCTTACTTAGTTAAGTTCTCACTTGTGGTTTTATGTTTTTTCTCTCATCTTTAAATTACATATTTATTCCTAATTGACACTTATTAAACAATTAATTTGATGCAAAATGTTAAGTATTTCTTAACATATTTTCCATTATAGACTCTCTGTCTCATTTGTACAAGATTGGCAGCAAAGGACTGGGTGCTATTTTAAATGATATCCTGATACTGTCATGTCTTCATATTTTATTTGCTGCACAATATGTTTTTACTATTTCCTTTGTGTTTTTCCTATCTGTCTTTTATGACACTTGTTTTTGAAAATGAATATCTAACACATTTGTTGAACTTTTCTGAAAACATTTCCCATTTTTTTAAAAAATTGTCAAATCTGTATAATATTGGAAGCAAAAACTAGGTGTGATCCAGCAGACAACACATGCCCCGTTCTGTCAGCCTCCAAAAGCTAGACAGCAGTCACAGTAGATTCCTTCACCTTGAAAAACGTAGCTGCAAACAATGTGGAAGTTAAAGTCTACATCCCACATGGGAAAAAAGAAGTGATAGAAAGAACAATAAAAGATATTCTAAAAATTAAACAAAATTGCCACACACATGACACTGTCAATCTAAATGCCAGAAGTGGCCTATTTGACGTAACTATACAGATACATCAAACAGACAATATTAATTTTGGAATGGAAACTAAACCAACAAGGTTTGAAATCAAATTAACAAATAAAAAAGCAACAATAACATTATTCAGTTGGAAAATCATCATTCAGTTCACAAACAAACACATACACACAGGTAAGAATGGGTAAATTTCTAGAAAAAGCATTTAGAAAAAATCTATGAGACAAGAGTTTAGATAATACAATGACACATCAAGCTTTATCACAAATTGTTATCTACTTATTAAGTTAACGTATTCTATAATATACAGTCAAACCCCTGTACAACATGATTTCTGGTGTAAGGTGAAAAATCATGTTGTATCGAGTTTTATGTTATGCCGAGGTCTTGCTTATATCAAACCCTAATCAATACAAAAACACATTGTATGGATATAGATACCTAATAATAAGATTACAGTAACT
>JAUUEB010277249.1:0-13094 GCA_032362205.1 Clione limacina
AGAGTGAGAGAGAGAGAGAGAGAGAGAGAGAGAGAGAGAGAGAGAGAGAGAGAGAGAGAGAGAGAGTGCTAAATACATTTTTTTAAAATACAAGCATAAGCATATGAGCAGGGGCAGAAGGGGAGAGGCAGATAGGGAGGGAGCAATCACCCCATCCTCCGAGTCAGTCAAAATCATACACAAATATGACCGTAGTCGGATAAAACCAAGCCAGTAGATGGGCAAAAGAGAAACAGGAATAATTTAAAATGTAAATAAAAAGAAAGCAAAAAAGAAACAAAAGTTGATGCATAAAACAGTCAAAAAAACTTACAGTGAGGGAATTATGTTACAAGGACGACCCTTTAATTACCCGACTTTTGCTCCTGGCACTCAAACTGACAGCCACTCACCGCACACTGAGATGTTTTAGTGTAATCTTTCGTTATGATAAGTGACGAGTTAAAACTGTAAAATGCGTTAAAAAGTTGCAAAATATTGATAAAGATAAACAGCAGGATTTTCTTGATTTTGATTTATATTGGTCCCTTTGTAATTCATTATATTGGACACAGTTTAAATTGTGACTTGGAATGTTTTTACAAATATAAACAAATTCTCATTGGTTGCTCAAGAATAGTGAAAAATCTAAATAACAATGAAATTCATCAAAACATCGTGGGTTGAGCTAAACACCATATGGATGGTTGATTTAGATGGACACTCCTTGATGATTTTTATTGTTACTGTTAGACTTCTGATAGTTCGATACAGGTGCGCACTCAAGTATACTCAGTAGGACATGGGGGAATGCCCCCTTTGAGATCCAAATGCTTTAGATTTACATCATTTTAACTCATTTTCAAAATTTGGGAATTTCTTAGATACACATTTTTCTGTGGTTCTTTTGTAAAATGAGTGTTTGATAATCATATTTATCGCTTACTAAAAATGGCCGATGTACGTACAGAATATTACATGTTTTATTTCCTAGCCAGGGTGAAGAGGGGTCAGTACCTTGGTAATAAATTGTGTGGTGGTAACGCTTGTCACTCTGGCCATCTTATGACGTAGTGATATTGTGAAAGATATTCACCCAAATCTACGTCATAGGGCCGTGGGTATGTGGCTGAGATTCCTCACCAAACCTAGCTGTCAGTAAGCATAAATATGCTTTAAAACCCCTGTCACATTTTTACACTCTGATATTGTACACCATAACGTCCATCAAATAATAAGAATAAAAAAACTATTTTCTTCATTTAACGCGTTACGTCCCCACAAGTTTTCATAAACAAAATATAAGCCCAAAGTTGTATGAAGGGGTTTGGTTTTGATAACGAAACAGTGAGATATAAATATCGAGTCAAAGGTAAAAAAAAGATTTTATAAGTAATTCATGATCTATACTATTTAAACGCAGACATATTTTTACGAATCCCTACTTCTTGACCAGGGTTAGAAAATTGTTATTCTCTTACTCTAATTACTCCTGTAGTATCCAAACGCTGATTGAGAAGACATAGATTTTAAAAAGGATTCACACCTGTGCTCATATCATTTCATTGGGCTTTCCCGATCACAAAGGGAAAAGATAGGCGTAATTACCTAGTTTATGATATAGCTCAAATACATGATGATAAAATACCACGTGTTCATGTTGATATATCTCTAATCTAAAGTGAACAAATGATATATCTCTAGTTTAAGTGTGAATTAAGGATACACATTATTTTTTTTTAAACTCGAAAAGGACTGGCACAACTTAACTCAAATAGTATCTGAAGAACCATGTGCGGTAAAAATAGTAATACATACGCTACCAGATTGGTTTGCTTTTCAAAATATTTCCTGTTTTTATGTCATCTTGTTTCACGTTTCATAAATTCACAATGCAAAATTTACATAATATATCACTTGACACCGTTCTATAAATCCACAATTAAAAAATTACCATATTTCGATTGACACCCTTCACATAAACATTTTCCAGACTCGCCAAGAATACTTTCTCGAAATTTTCTTCCCCGTGGCTTCACAGTTGAGCCATTGCTTCTAAACACTAGAAATAGTAAATCAACGTAACGGTCTAGTGAGTCTCAAAGCCATCTTTCATATCTCGCGACGGCCAATTGGACAAAAATAACGTCTTTTGGAGATGTGAAATGAATGGTCAAAAGGTTTGTGATCTTTGAAAAACGGGTTTTAGACAAGCATGCGCGTTCCAAGCTTTGGTTTATAAGATAGAAATTGGTTGTTATCGGTAATAAGATCGCGCTGTGCCGAGAATCGTTTGACTTTGTGTCTTCATTAACTTTGGTCAGATTATGAAACTGACAACTTATCTAGATCTAACCATCATGTTTATCTGGTCGATCCTCGCTAAATTGTGAGTTATTTGCTGTTTGGTGGTTGAATAGAAAAAAGAAAAGGTGAAACGGGAAAGATACGAATAGATAGGGTAAAGTTATGATGGACAGGTTCATGGAAAGGTTTCAATTATCGTTGGTGTTTTGTTTTGGTTAACATTGATTATTGTTGATGTGGTTTTCGTAGTATCCTATGTTTGTAATAGGTGTTGATGTTGTAATCTAGTTATTGTTGTTGTTGTTGATGTTGCAATTATTGTTGTTGTTGTTGTTGATGTTGTAATTATTGTTACTGCTGTTCTCTATTCCCTTCATGTATTCCGATAGCCACTGAACACTTACAATGTTTTAGGTTTTACTATCCTCATTATAATTATCTTTTTTTTTCTTCGGTAATGTTGTTGTTCCTTAGGTTCTTAAGCCTTCGTTACTCTAATCATTGCGGATTTTTATTTCTTTTTTTTCTCAACAATATTGCTTACGCTTGCTGTATTATTTCTATTTCGTTTTTACGGTTTATGTGATTCTTGTTGTCCTGTTTTCGTTTTGTATATATTTTGTGCCTTCGCTGCTACACATGCTACATATTATCACGCTCATGTTTGTAGAATCCTTCATGCTATGTTTTTTCTAACTTGATTATTTCTTTTCATCTTCTACAGATTACAGAAATAAGTAAACATGCCTTTTAATAACGTGCAGATAAGATTGTGGATCGCACCAATTAACATTCTTGGTGCGTTAAGCAAAGAATTTTCGTAAATGCACATTATTTGTCTCAACCTATTATATTGGTGGACAAAAGGTAGGTTGGGTGATTGACATTATAAAATTATTTTTCATGCACTGTTGCACATAGGAGTGTTTTTTAGAATACAAGTTATTTAAAAAACATAAACAAATTAGAATATTTCCATAGAATGTATCTATACTTGTTTTAACATGGAACAAAATAATGTTTTTTTTTAATTCACGCGTAAATTATATCATGAATTTATGAGTGATAATTTTAGATTTTGGATGAGATCCACATAAAAATCAGGACATACAAATGATACCGCATGTACGACAGTATGGAAGTCATGTTTAGTCAGTCATTTTGTCTATAACTAAATCTAGAATAAAAACATTTCAATTTCCTATAAGCGCAAACCAAAATAGAAAGAGCAAGGGGTTACCAGAGTTTTCATCAAATATTAATGAGACAAGCAGAAATCTCTCAGAAATACACAGCCTTTGTTCAGATTTCTTAACATAAGGCCATCATGTAAGAGATGTTGAGTGAGAGTGAGAGAGAGAGAGAGAGAGAGAGAGATAGAGAGAGAGAGAGAGAGAGAGAGAGAGAGAGAGAGAGAGAGAGATGGGGAAAAAAGAGAGTGCGAAAGAGGGAGAGAGAGACAAAGACATAGAGAGAGAGGTCATGAATATCAAATATTACCCATTTTTTCCTTAGAAAGATTAAAGTGAGTTACCACTAAGTGACAGCAAGAAACAATGTACTTGGCTTGTGAATGTGAAATTCAACTGTTACTCTATGCTTATATGCGTCATTTAAACTAATTGTGAAAGGTGTTCTTATATTAACAATGTTTGAATCATAAAAACTGTTTTCAACAATAATATGATTTTTAACTTAAGGTTATGTTATTGTGAAAAAACAACATAAAAAAGCTTTTATATTCAATTGAAAACATGTACTTCAATAAATATCATAAAAAAATATAAAAAACGACAAAATGAAGAATACAAAATATAGTTATGTTAAAGGTGTATAAACTAGTCTATTTTCTTCTTCTTCAATTGTAACTCAAGGTTATGTTGCGGTGTATAAACTTAAAGAAAAAAAATGTAGAACATGTATTCTAAAACGTATATTATACTGTTTATTATATTCATTGAATACAAATAAATACTCACTTCGTATTGAAATAAAAAAAAATACGTCCCAACGTGTCTTATAGAAAGCTTGGTATTTTGAAAACCATCCACGACATACTCAAGAATGGCTTATTCCGCTTAAAGACAGATAAATAAACGATCCAAGTTGAGTGAAGCTATTTCCTCATAGTGAATTATATCCCTTTTCTTATCCACAAATCCTCGTTCACGCGAACGCTGGTTCGTAAACGCGGCGACTGGCTGTGATGTCCTTACGTTAAACCCTGGACTTATCCTGACCCTATTCATAAGAAGGGGGAAATAATCCACCTATTCTTGAGACGTATTATGAACCTGTTGGAGTCACGCTCTCCTTTTTACCTTTGCGACAAAAAGTCTCAAGTGCCCCGAGCTGTCAAAAAACTCGTGGTAGTCGCTATTTATCTTTCTCCCTCTACTTTTCCATCCATTCATTGGTTTATTTATTCTCTCGTTCTGCGTGTCATCCGTTTCTTAATTTCCTTTATATATCATTTGTAAATTTATCAATTCATCTATATTTTGTATTCAGTATTTCTATAACTTATCTAACTTTGACGTTCATATAAGTTTGCCATTTATTCTGTACTTTTCCTGTTTTGATTTAATTTATCTTAATTCCATTATATGCGATTCGTTTACTTTTTAGTTTATATCCATTAGTATTATCCATTTATGAGCACATTCATTTTTCATTTCTATTAATTATAATCCCACGTGTTTTAATCATATGACATAATTCGTTCACAAGTTTTACTGCAATTGGAAAATGTAAACACATTAAATTACTTTGATTTAAACATATATACATCAGCATAACTGATTATATCTCTGGTGGCAGATTCCTGTCTAGAAATAGATGTTCAAATCACTAACAATAAAAAAGAGTACTAAGGTGTGATCGAATCACTTCTTTGTACTTGCTCATAGTTTATTATTACATGTTTATGTCAGCTGTTTCTGTTGATGATTACTCTCAAAGCTGGGCGTTTAGTCTTAGTAAGCAGTGATAGAACCCCTTGATATATTACTCATTGGTCAGAGAAGATATCACTCCACTTACAAGACCAAAGGAAACACAGCCTTACTATGTAGTCATAGACTTATTATTTCTTCAAAAAATAAACAGTTACATGTGCTAAAGATGTGCGTCCGTCCAACCCGGAAACCACAAGAATCGGGCATAAAAGTAGGTCAGCTACAAAGTGCCCATTGGATGGTCCTATAGAACTGGTAATGAATCTGGACGTTGATTCACTTGTCTTCACTTTCCTAACTTAAGCATTTACCTTCTCATAAGAATCAAGAAACAAACTTTGCGCTTATATAACTTTCTGGCCGATACGAATCTTATCTTTGACAAAATCCTATTACGGAATTATTGTCTTAAAGAAACAAACCGGAAGACCGGAATATCATCATTTGTAAGAGTTTACTTTTAAGATTGAGGCAAATTGTGTCTGTTATTGGTATAGGAGTGATGAATATGGCTATAGTATCTAAAGAGACACAAAAACGAATGATGAAAAAGAAGATATGATAAATAGATTCTTTGAACAATGAAAACATAAGCTTTAAAACACTTTCTTTAATATTTATCATATATATTATCATCATATTTTTCTCATTTTAATAATCTTATTATAATGGAGCTAGGAAAGTTAAAAACTATACACGTTTTTTCTAGGAAGTTTTAGATCGAGTGATACTTTTCTTATAATTTCATGTGTTGCGGATCTTGTAGCGATATTTATTTTTTGATTTAAAGCTTAATGTTTGCGTTTTGAAGATTAAACATTTAGCCGTCGTCGTTGCATTTCCCCGTCCTGCGTTTAGCCGTCGTTGTTGCGTTTTTCGTTCCGGCGTTTTTGTGTTAATTGGTTTATGTAAAAAAATATAAAATAATACTCTCACCCTCTATCCTAATTGGCAAATCTGTCTTACACGTTCGGGGAATGGGGCATCTACTAGTAATAATAATTATAATAATACATTGCATTTATTATTATACGTCTTACCAGCCTGCTCAATGTGCTTTACGTGAAATTATTGCCTCGACAGGTCCAACGAAGACAGACTTACACACATTCAAAATACACCATGGATCAACTTGATAAGCAATTTACTTTGGTAATCTTACAAAGACATTCACTGCCTATAGGCGGGTACCCTGTTATACTGCTAGGTGTACAGGAGGGAGGCAGAAAAATCCGAGATAGTGCCAAAGGGATTCGAACTCGAACCTTCTGCATGGTAGGCGAGTGCACAGACCACTACGCTACCCTCACCCACACTACGCTACCGGCGCTCATGTTTTGGAGTATATAAAACATATTGTCATGAAACAATATTGGTTTGTTTTGTTTAAGGAAGCGAAATAAATAATACAAGTTTCGGTTGAACAAATCAAGAACATTACTACACAAAACATATTATGTTGATTTTTAAAGATTTAGACAAGATTAAGCACCGTAAAATGAAATAACGGCTGCATTAGAAATTGTGTAACATTCAAGTCCACAAACAATTTGTGTGTTTGTTCACTAGAATTCCCACATTCAACGTGTATACCGTGAACTTTCTATTTTATGTCATAAAGCCTATAAAGGATTAAATACCGTAAACATAAAAATATACATACAAGAACAAAGATAATGACGATATGCCCCGAAGAGCCACAAATAATTGTACGCTTAAGCTTTTTCTAATATGATATGCTTTACATCTTAGAAATTATTATAATTTTTCATTTATGTCTTGTAAAAAAAATGTATGACCTAGACGACTGTGAAAATTTTGTCAAGCATGTTAACCATTAGTAGAGGTACATCTCAACCCTTGTTATCGTAAATTAATCTTACATTATATGAAAGATATATTTTGGCACGCTATTTGGGTAAAGATGAATTTTGTTGATCAGGATAGCTTTAAACATTATTACAAGTCGCACCCAAATTATAATTATAAAAGGCACATGTAAATGTTTGTCAGAATTTTCTTTCTTTCTAGACATTGAAAACATTAAAATGTCTTCGATGCGTAGATTGAAAGATAGTTACATGATTCAATTATGCATCCCTTATGGGTAATTGAAAATAAAAATAAATGAAAACATTAATTCCGCCATGAAATGATGCTGATAGATCTGATTGTCAAAACAAATGGAATTAAATTACTTAGGGAGACATCGGTACATCAAACGACACAAATAATTGATGACAACAATTATGGAAGGAGAAGTAGAAGGCCAAATTGGGAGTGCTGACCAAGAATATCCTGAATAAAGACATAGCCGAATAAGTTGGGAATAACGTTCACGAGGAAGACCAGCGAGGCAGTGGAAAGTATTCTTCATTGTTGCTTAACCCCTTTAAAATGTATAATAATCTAAGAGTACTCAATACTCTTAGACTAGATGACACACTAATTAATAGGGTTACCATTTATCTGACCAAAGCTCTTAGTTTATTTTTTTCTTTGTTACTGAAAAGACAATCGATCATAACTCCAAACTAGATACACTGCCTTCAACGTTTAAAAGAAAAGGTAAATAGTTGAATGCAAAAAAATAATAACATTGGGAAAATCACATAGAGATTATAACAATAGAAGGTATACAAAATAAAAACAACAGAACAATGCATATAACACGTGTCTTTATTCAATTCTGTCAATCCAGTTTGAATCGAATAGTGCGTGCAGTTGAACTGCTTTGCTTTGAAAATAATAAAGATCGTTCGTTGTGTTCATTCTTTTTCTCTCGAATACAAGAACAGCTGTTTGAAAATAAATATTAGTTATGAGAATATAACTATGTAGTTGAAATATTATTTATTTTGTAACACGGGTGCATGTCGAGACAAATGTACGTCAATTAAAATTTTCCGTCTCAGTTTCATGTTTCATTTGTTATCTTACAGATGCCAGAAACCTATGTGGGTGATGACTGCTCTTATGACGACCAACAATGCTGTTTGTATTTTCATGTTAAGTATGTCTGTTTATCTATGGACTATGTTTTTGATACATGATTATGTATGATTTCTTTAACATGTGTTACAAAATTGTAAATACTAATTTCCCCGAGTTATGGTATTGATTCGTTTGTTGTATATGTGTGGAATCTCCTGTGCACGTAAATCAACATAAACATACACAAAACAAGGGGAAACAAAACGTAGTGGAGACAAACAGTCTTAGAACGTTGACCTTTATTTTTTATCCTAACGACACCACATTGTAAAGGAATGCAAATAAATTACCAGTGATCCAAAACCTGCAAGGCACCATGCGTTTGGAACGCTAATGTATCTTTTCCTCAATAATCTCAGGTTAAACTCGCTTATCATTGTGTGGGCCACATGTTTCACACTAGGGACGTCTTACCATCTTTTACTTTGCTATAACTCAGCCAAAGTCAAACTTGAACGAATATTGTACAAGGTTATACGATATTGGGTCGACGATGGTCTAGTTTTGAGTGTACTCGACTCTCACCTGGGAGGTAGTGGGTTCGAGCCCTCGCATCGTCACTAGTCATTTGCGGTATTGCCTTTGAAAAGTATTTTACAGCCAAAAGTAAGGGGCATGGTAAATATAGCACTAACGTTTAACACTAACGAACTTAATATTGTATCATTATCCTCCTTAAAAACATAAACAACATTGTGAAGCTATCTAATAATGAGCCTCAACCATCGAAATAACGCAAAATGTATATTGATAACTAAATATTAAATATAACACCAATAAGTTTATACTAATGAGTTCCAAAAGCCGGTTTCACACTTGTTTGTTATCTCACCGTTACAACACTATAAATCTTAGTCAAGTAGCAAAATTGAAGATTAAGAAATACCCGACAGTCGCAGTGGCCTGACATATAGGCTTTTAGAATGGTTTTACTTTCAAGTGTTTGTAACCCTAGTAAAGTTTTGGGGTAGAAATGAGCAAATAGTTCATTTAAGTTGATGAAGGTACGCTTAATTCGATAACTTTGTTAACCACGCTGCAATTTCAAGATGGCCGACAAAAATTATAATGGACGCAAAATTTAGTAAATCAAAACTATTAACAAACAAACAATATTCAATATTGTACATGTCAAAGAACAAGAGTTTTAGATTATCTATCAAAATATAAGGATCCATTATTTCAAGTTATCAATCAATTGAAGACATGTTACGAAGAGAGAACAAAAAGGTGAGACTCCGTCTTTTGGTACCAAAGAGAATGCACTTCTTTAGGTGAAGATCAACAAAATATTTAAAACACTGCATATGCACATGTAGATAACAATCCTGGATTTGAAATCTTTTTTGTGTTAATAAACGCTTTTTAATCCATTGCATACCCTATGTATTGAATAAAAACTACAACATACAGGGTTGAATTTTGATCAATAAAAAAAGAGCCAAGTTTATTTTGACCGCCAATTTAGTGTAAATACTAAAAACCGAAAAAACATTACATACTAGACCACTTGTAAATTCCTGAAATACCAACTCCACACATTGACCTTGAACAAGTTTCTTACTAGAAAAGACGTTAAGAAACAGATAAAACAATAAATCTTTTCAGTTAGTTATAACAACCACCCAGCTTGTTTTACCTTTTCGAAACGCAGGTGACAAGCTGTTTACTTATGAGACCACTTCTGTATGGTTCTATGATCTTAGTTCTTACGTTAGAGACACAGCTGGCACTTCATTCATAAAGTGAAAAATAAATAAATCTCTCGAGTGTACAGGAAATTAAGAGTAATTCACGGAGCACACGTAAAAGGTAAATGAGTGGTGTTGACTTTTATAAGGTGTCTATTCAGTGTCGTCGTATTCCTAAATTGTCGGTTTAAGCGACTTATGTTGACTGACCCCAGTATGTGACCGCGCACTCATATTATTTAGACAAGAACTGTCCGACAAATTACGGTTGGGACGCAGTCACAAACCTACGTATAATAGACGAATAAACAATGTCAATGACTTTAACAAACGTCATGAGAGGCCACCGCTTTATCTACGCCAAACTTGTAGTCAGTTATATAAGTTGCCTTTAGTTGAAATGAAGTTCATCGTAAAATGTCAACAGAAACACGTATCCTTGTGTCTCTAGTCACGTTCGTGTGTGGCGTCTGTAAGCTGTAAAACATAAACTCTTTGCTCTTAAGCACTTCTAGAAAACGAGTCTTATTGTAATAAATCACATGGTACACATAAGGGCGTTACCAGGAATTTTTCAAGTGGAGTATGTTTGAAAGGATAACTAGCAATGCGGAAGCAGAGCGCATATTATGTTAACTATGGGCCTGGGGTCAAGGTTTTGCGAGAGTGTCGAATTATGAAGAATGGTGTGTTGAACGTCTTATTAATTATCTGAGGTATTTCAATAATAGATGCTATTACAAGAAAAGCTGTATCCTTTTCTTAATTTTCGATATTGTAATTATAACTGATCATATAGAACCGTAATATAGGGCAGACCCCCCCCCCCAGGTAAGTATAATGAAATCGTCCGTCAATCACAATTAAGTACATTTTGTATATATTCGTCTTAACCCTCCCTAGCTTAAGTTATGAAATATATATGTGTTTTGAAGCATTTCATAGATTTGTTTATCCATAGGGAATCAACAAAATTAAATGCCAAAAGTGGTGTCAGATTTTTAAGACATATGAAGAATTGTGCAACAATGAAGGAGAGAAAAACATACTTATAATAGGTGTGTCAACCGAAATAAAATTTCACAGTTTACGAATAAAAACAAAAATAAACCATTTGAACACAATCAGCACGACATGACGTTAAGACCAATTAATCTCAATCAGACGTCGATTGATCCACGTGTCACTTGAAGTCGCTAAGCAGACGTTAAACATGGCGTTCAGACGTTAACAAGCCTCTGGGGTTAGGGAAGTCCAACGAGAAATGTTTGTGATAATTTTGTTTTTTAATTCTTTTACACAGTTTTCAAATAAGTGCCCCCAAAGCACTGACAAACTCTTTACAAATATATTCTAGCAAATTAAGATACCGTTGCAAGGTACGTTCTTTTGTAAAATGTATCCCCTAAAGCATTCATTGAGTCATACAGTAATAGTTTACTAGTTTAACCATTCATCAATGAAATTCCGTATTCTTATTGTCCAGTAATATGTATTTGTACGCCTAAAAGTCGTAACATATGATATCAACCAATAGACTGCCTTTGGATTGTGTTTTACATATCATTTATATGCAGTGTATTTATGTAACTGTTTTTATCTTTGTTGCGCGTATTTTAATTTCCGTTTGATTAAAAAACATGCATGAGTACAAGGCTATGTTCAAAGATAGACGTATGATTGTTAAATTGATTTTCTTTTAAATGCTATGAAAAAAGAAACGTTAGGAAGAAAAAATCATTTTTTTCAGATCAGATAAACGGTTAGATAACTTATGATTTATCGTCTAATTATCACACAATACTCACAACTATCGTAGTATCCACTGTACAAGAATATATTTAAACAAGCACCACTAAATAAGCACAAAACGTACATCCATTGTGTCTCACTACGAAGACATATATCATAGAATAAACCCTGTCAGAACAAGAACTCTCTAATCCTTTTATCGCTTTGTGATTTAAAGGAAAGTTCTCACGAGTAGTCAAGTAGTTTCATTGTGTACACAGCCAAACATCTGTAGTATAACAATCAAGAGATAAGGCGAGAAGTGCCAGACAGGTTTTTAGTGACTGAGGTGAGAAAGACGCTATTCATGAACGAGAGTATTTGTGTTTGCATGTTCTTACGACGCTATATTAATTGATGTTACCGTATCGCATCATAGGTATAAGACTTGTCGTTACAATATCTACCGATTATATCAGAAGGGGCGTGATGGTCGAGTGGCAAAAACACAGACTGAACAGACGTCTGAGGTTCGATCCCTGCTGTAAAAGGAGATGTGGGTGTATATAACCTCTTAAGTTCAATTCAATACAGGGTTATTACAATTTGAAATCAGGTTAGTTACATACATCATTGTGATTTAAGGATTGAGCCAAGACGTCCTTACATAGGAGAGCTGGATGGGGATTCAGAGGCATGGTAAGAGACACAGTGCTCTCATGTTAGCACATTTAGCTCGTCCGTGAGTGTTCCTTGGTTCAAACCTTAAAGAGACAAGGGGCGTAGCCAAGTAGACAAGGGGAACACTTAAAGCACGTAACCACCCTTTAGACTAACTAAAGAAATACACTACGAAAAAAGCTTCTTTGTGACACTAATTGACGTAAAATTATAGTTTTTGTGTATGGGGTACAGAAATAAAGAAGTGGACCTCATGATTTAAAAGCATAGAGGGGGAGGGGGGGGGGGTCAAATATGTCATTCTCTTGGTTCTTAGTTGAAGATTCATGTGGAACAATGTTCACATACCACATTCTGTTTGAGGACATACAACTCATGCACTAAACAAACATAAACACAAACATGGCGGGGAAAAACAGATGTTTATGGACATTCATTTCGTCCATTAAATTTTCGAAACATGTCTAAAGGACAGATGGGAGTATAATTCTATTGTTCTTGTTTCATTCAGTGTGTGCACAGACTGTTTGTACATGCTCCCCTACCTGTCGTAACTGTCTAATTCCGCCTCTGTTTGACAGCGCCGCTGTCTGCATACCACCCTGTCTGTTAGCACGTGTTACTTTCTTAATGTACCTTCATGTTGTTACAATTGGGAATTGAATTGATTGAGCCGCATCAGAGAGGGTTCTTAGAGAGCCACAGGCTCGAGTTAATTGCTCTTTGAAAGTCATGCCCGACGCGTGACCGTCCC
>JAUUEB010277360.1:0-13094 GCA_032362205.1 Clione limacina
ATTCAAAGTTTTCGTTCATAACTTAGTCCTTATTGGGCGATTCATATGATTTCTTTTGATGAACATTGACTTTTTAAACCAAATTGTCCCATTTGAATTAATTTGAATTATCGATAGACTTATTCGTATTAAGAAATTTTTTTTTTAAACAAAGAGGGGGAAAAGCTGGACTTTAACATTTGCTTCAAATTATTGATAATTTGTATTAACCAGGTTCTTATTATCCGGATTCTACTGTATATGACTGTTCTTTTATTACATCATACACCATTTTACCTAAATTGACCCTCTCCCTCCCAGTCATTAAGGTGCAACCCTATCCTAAAGATAAAAATCTAACTTTATTCTAACAGTCAAAGGTATCACTAATCAAATGACATTTGGCTTAAAGCCAACTCAATATTAGGCGCATGGCAGGGTTTGCTACAAATTAAAAGTTCTTAGGTATGACCCGAAACGAATTTTAAAACCTAAACTTCCACTCAACAGCTTTCTAACACTGTCACCAAGGTCAAAGTAGTAGCCATCCCAAATATTTGATTCATGCATTATATAACTAGGGGTAACCCACTTTAATATCTTTGGCATATATTGACCTCTCATCTCACCTTGCTTATTCGTGCAAATATTAAAAACATTTTTTTTGAAACGGGGGGGGTAACATATGTTTTCTGAATGTAATTGTCAGGAAAATATTTTTTTTAAATTGAAAAGGGGGAAAATATCTGGCGAATGTAATTGACAGACAGTCTAGAAAAATGCTGTCTAAACATCTAACAAATATATCTCTAAATTAGGCCACTTGTAATACATAGAATCTTCAAAAACTACTCCAAAGAACAGGGTTAACTCTGACTTTAAAAAAAACCCAGACCAGTGCAGTGCCTTAAAGAAAGACAGCAGGCCAGAAAAACAACAACTCTTACTCACATCCAAATACTCCTATGTTAACTTTTGTTTTTGGTGCCATTTCAAGCTTTATTCGACAATTCATGCATATATAAAATAATGGTACAAAAAAATATCAGAACATGTTAAAACAACCCAGATGCAATTTACAATCAAGCAGATGATCCATGAACTAGAAACGAGGTCCTTGAGGCATTCCATAGCCCATTGGTTGATACATTGGGTAGCCTTGGCCTGCCATATAGCCTTGAGGGTACTGCCCTCTGGGACCTTGTGGTGGTCCTGGTGGTGGAGGCCCTGGTGGGTTTACACCCATTCCAGTATTCTGATTGTCTGATGCACCACCACTACTGGAAACATTTGGTCGTGACCCCTGTGCCTGAGTGGTGGAGGGTTTTGTATTTATATTAGATAGCAGACCAGGGCTACTCTGAATTAAGTTGTCCAAGGCTGCTTGAACATTGGGATTATCAAAGTTGATAAGATTGGCCCCAGATGAAGCCTCAGAGGATGCAGCAGCAACTGGTGGTGGTGGTGGAGCTGGGGTGGCTGATGAGCCAGCAGGTGGAACACCCTGGATATTGCCTCCAGCTCCATTAAATATACTCAAAATTTTATTTGTCAATTCTTGCTGGAGCTTAGTAGACTCTTTACTCCCTGGGGCAGGGACAACGTCTCTCTGTTCTGATGGGGACTTCCTGTAGCTGGAAGGAGACTTCGCATAGACATCTGTAGAGAGATCATAAAAATAATGTTTTTACAGAAATCATCATAAGACTTAATTTAGGAGTAAATAGCAATTTTTATGTATTTCAATCTGAGTGTCTTAACTTGGAACTACTTGTGTCATGTCCAATGGTCACATTGATAAAACTTCAAACAAATAAACAAAAACTGTAATAATAATGAGAGCTGTTTTATCTTAAAGACGTAAATACTCTACAAATAACAAGCACTTCCGCTCGACAGCTTTCTAACACTGTCACCAAGGTCAAAGTAGTGGCCATCCCAAATATTACACTACAATAAAGCTTTAAAAACTCTATATGGCTTATACTTTATCTGTCAGTCTTTAGTCAGAATAAACTTGTCAATAGTAAGTATCTATAAGTTCAATGTAAGTATTATTAGAAGTAATTATTTTTCAGAAAGCTAAACAATTTGAAATAGCTGCATATCACGATGACTCAGGAACAATACATATCTTATGTTTGTCTATTAGTCTTATTACTTTTAATAAGATATTTAACATCACTGATGTTGTATTCAAATTATGTTAAAAAAGTTAAGATAAGCACATGCTGATCTTGAAGGTATAAGAAAGATGATATGTTTTTTATATGAATATTTGCTTAAACCTGAGTTAAAAGGGGTGCTGATCAAATACATTGAGATGAGGTTATATATGCCAAATGTCAATTTTATACCTAGAAGTATATTTTTAGGGGTGGTGGGCATATACAGTCGGTGTTGTTATATTGTCTATATTGTCTATTGTCGGTGCTGGCCCTGACATTTTGAAACTCAGATGAAGTTGGGCATTCTATTCTTATCAGGAATGTTGTTATCTCAGATATTTACCATAAAGTTGGATTATGAACCACCTAACTTTATTTTCCAAATTAAAAATATTGTTAGGGGCCCAATTCGAAAATGCCCCCCATTCTCATCTGTCCCTGGAAAATTTTTGTGCTGATCAATTAACAGATGATAAGGTTGCATGCCAAATTTCAGCTTCATATAAATGTTAGAAGTATCTTGTTACTAAGGAAATCTTATCTTTTCAAACATTTTCTCGAAAGATCGTTTTAGTGGTCAAATATCAACTGATTTTGATACAGTTGGTCTCAAATGAAAGGGAAGATGTAATCCTACAGGTTAGTGGCACTAACTTAACAAATATAGCTTGTGACCCATTACGCAGTAGTTAACTCATTAAAAACAGACTTTTTCAGAAATTGTTTTTCCGCGATTTTCAGAATTTCCCGTTTTTTAAGCAGGAATCACAAGTTTTTCGCGGAGATTAGCAAAAATGTGAGAAGTCTCATTTTCACATTGGCAGCCCTGAATAAAAAGGAATGCATCTGATAAAGATTTAACCAGAGTGAAACATTGATCATTGATAAAAAGGGAGAAAAGAAAAGTTCAAACCATCAGTGACAAGGGGTCGTCTCTCAACATCAATTAACTTGTCACGTCTTTCATGAAGGTACTTTAGGACACAGTCCAGCTCTGACACAGTTAGAGCACGATTATCTGCCAAGAGATTCAGCAGATATGATACCTCACCAGATGGAGGCAGGAACACACGTGCAGCAGGAGCACTTGCAACAGGGGGCGGGGCAGCAGATGCAGCTGCCTTTTCTCTCAGACCATCAACATACTTTTGAAAACTGCGACCAACAAGGATGATTGCATCTTCCATTGGCATATTTCTGTGCTCTGTATTTTGGGAATATATTAGAGATCAGTGTAAAGTCATTGGGAAATATCAATACACAAGAAATGTATAAACAAATAACTGCTGAAAAGAACTTGAAAAATGATAAACTTTCATTTATATTTCCTATGAAAAGAAACTTATTGGAAATTATTATTTTCCATTACAGTTTAGAACTATCCCATAAGCATTAGTACAAAAAATTAAAGAGATATTTTAAAATAGGTACTTAAATGACATTTTCTAAGTTACTTTCAGATTTATCTCTACACACCCATGTAAACTTTAAAAAAAAAATTGATGGCTGATAAAAAATGTTGTAACAATGTAAACTAAATAAGAAAAGAGGAAAAAAACATGAAACATTTTGCCAAGCAGTAAGTGTAGCAATAAGCTTATTATTCATCAACCATCACCTATATCTTGACTAAACAAAAACATTTACCTTCCATACACAAAATTCATGTTGTTTCAGATAAACCATGTTGACTTGTTTGAAAACTAAACGCATCTTTGACCGCATATCGCATGAATAATATAAGAGTGACATGCCCGTATAAAGTGTACTTATCTCAGGTAGGCTCGCTACCTTCAAACTCTAATAGCTAACTCCAAATTCAGTGCAGAAATTCACGGTTTAAAGAACGCGACAAATTCAATGTAGAAATTCACCGTCAAAAGATTGCGACCATCATTATTAATCCCTAAACTTGGGACTAAACAGTGACAAATATGAATATGATAGCAGAGTTAAACATAAGTGTTCATTCATTTGTATTGGATAGTACTTAATAATATGTTGGATATGGTTTTTTTAAACCATTATATATGTTTTATTTTACTAAATTTGCCGAATGAATGCGCAGAAAGGCTAGCTCCATTTCAGATTTTCTTACCTCCAAGAAAAGTAAATATACAGGCATGAAGAGTGACTACAATGAATTGCATGTCACTAATAATGCAATAGTATTTGAAAATTGTAAAATAAATCTTACACACTACAAAAGTAATCTCCATTTAATCTTCAAATTTCAGTGGCACTCAATATTGCTTGTTCAATCTTGCCTTGTGAAATTATCTTAGAAGAACTTTGGCTAATAAAAGAGAACAAGCAACTTAGCTGTAGGTCAGACATGGGTACAAAGCCGGCTTCGGCTAGGCTTCGCAAAGCTGCAATTTTAAGACCATGGCTTCGGCTTTGTCCTGTTTCGAAGAGTGGCTTTGGCTTCGGCTTCGTCCTCTTTTGGTAGAGAGGCTTCAGCTACGGCTTTCTGATGTCTCTGAATTTTCTTTTCATAAAAATTGTGTTTTTTTGCTCATAATCCATTTTAAAAGTGTTACAAGCCTTAGCTAACCACTGTTTACAAGGTACACAACACTTTCTTTTACTGATATAGGATGATTGAATCTTTTTATTGAGTTTTCTAAAAAATGAGGGCTTTGGCTTCGGCTCTGTGTTTTTTTTTTAGAGAAGGCTTAGACTTTGTGATATTTTGAGATGAAGGCTTCGACTTTGTGATGTGCCAGGGAATCGGCTTCGTGGGTTGCGGCTTCATACCCGTGTCTGCTGAGGTAAAGGTGATACAGTAAACCCCGGTTACAACAAACTCGATTTTAGCGAAAACTTGGATATAGCGAACAAAACAAAAAGTCTTGTTTTATTCCTTATATAAGATTACTAATTTAAAATCGGGTATGACGAAATAAAATAGCGAGGAGACCGGATAAAACAAACTAATTGGCAGTCAAGTTGATTGACAAAAGTCGGAAAATAAATCTCGGGTAAGCATAAGTTAACGTCGGCTCGACAGGTCAATAGTAAAAGAAACACATCTCTAATCAAAACACCTGAGAAGGGCGCGTTGGGTGGCACAATTTTATTTACTGCGACTGGGTTTTGCATGTCTGCTTACTGCATAGGCCTAGGTAAAACTATGAATTAACTTTGCGAGTGACATAATGTGTACTTTTCGTGCTGTCACCTATCACCTTGCCTGACATTTTTGAAGGGCTGGGTGGATTGGTTTTCGCTACCTACTGTGTATGTGTGCTCAATTGAATCACATTGATGCATCTCAATAGTTCGCAGCACACTTTTATTCTTGCATTAAATTCACATTGTTTTGTAGGTATTAATTTTTACCAAAGCGAGATCGTATTTTATAATGATAATATATCTCAACCCTCAAAAAAGCTTTGTTTTTTAATGAGATAAATCAATGCAAGAATATCTTATTTCGATTGGGTGGTCAAATCTCTTTCTTCCGTTGTAATAACGTTGAAATGTGTTATCCTTGCACCCCTGTGCATAGGGGCATAGATACTGCATTTTGCACTGTTATACTATACAGTGTATATGGATTTCGGATAAAGTGAAATACTGGATATAAAGAAACAATCACTCGGTCCTGTCGACTTTGTTATAAGCGGGTTCTACTGTATTGACTTGAGAAAACAGGCTGAAAGTCTCCATGGAAGAAAACTGCCATATATTTACAAGACCTGAAAATTAACAGGCCTAAAATGTTTCCAAACTCAAAATTGGGTAGAGACGTCTACACATCGGTTGAAAAAAACGCAAATCTGACAAAATCTAATTATTAAAAAAATGACATAGGATTTTGACAGGTTCAAACACAGATCGTCTGCCCGATAGACAAATGCTGAAACCTTTAAACCACAGAGCCGGTTGTACAGTGAGGTTAAAACGCATTTTTTTGAAGAGCAGCAAGTCAAAGTACGAAGTTCAGATCTTTCACATTAAGTAAAGATGCGGTGGAAAAAACTTCTTTCACGAAAAAAGGTAAAAAAACAACTTTAAACAATCTTGAAACAATTTAAGTGAGGCTGGCGAGTTCAAATAGTTATTCTACGAACCAAACAAAGTATGTACAGGTCATGTTGAGAGAATTCATTCACTGCCTTAAAATTAACAGGCCTGAAATGTTTCCAAACTAAAAATTGGGTAGAGACGTCTACTCATTGGTCGAAAAAATGCAATTATGATTAGCTCAATTGTTGTGTGAACACAATGCGTTGAGATACGTACCCCGCTGATGAGGTGCAGTTTATAATACGGCTAAAAGTCACGTTTTTTTCAGCGTGAAAAGCTTATTTCTACAAGCGCATTGGGCGCATTTTTTGAAAAGCTGTAAATCGAAGTACTAAGTTAAGATCTTTCACATTTAGTAAAGATACAGTGGAAAAAACAACTTTCACAAAGAAAGGTAAAATATAAACCTTTAAACAATCCTGAAGCAATTTTAATGAGGCTGGCGAGTTCAAATAGTTATTCTACGGACCAAACAAGATATGTACGGGTCAAATTGAGAGAATTCATTCAATGCCTTAAAATAAACAGACCTGAAATGTTTCCAAACTCAAAATTGGATAGAGACGTCTACTCATCGGTCGAAAAAACGCAAATCCGCAAATTAATTACCTCAATTGTTGTAAGAACACAATGGGTTGAGATACGTACCCCGCTGATGAGGCGCAGTGCAGTTTATCAAATGGCTACAAGTTGCGGTTTTTCAAGCATGAGTAGCTATTTTTTGCAAGCGCAGTGGGCGCGTTTTTCAAGAACCGCAAATCGAATTACTAAGAAAGTACAGATCTATCACATTAAGTGAAGATGCGACGCAAAAAACAAAACAAAACGGCTTTCATGAAAATAGGTCAAAAGTTAACCTTTAAAATAATCGTGAAGCTTGTGAGTTCAAATGGTTATTCTGCAGACCAAACAAGATGTGTACAGGTCAGGTTCAGAGAATCCAATCACTTCAAAGTCATATTTCAGCTGTATAATGCTGTTTTGTCTGAGAACCAAGAGCTGCGGTTTATGTCAAAAGTCGCATTACTTAGAAAATTCCAAAAACATTGAACCTTGCAGTCACATTATAGATCAGGCGCAAAAAAAACAGCTTTTATGAATGAAACCATGAGTTTGTAGTAAAAAAGGTTTTAAGTTGACCAGTAAAATATTATTGAAGCAATTTCAGTGAACTTCAAATATAATGGTTATCCTGCAGGAAAATAAAGATCGAATAAGTAGTCTATGGATTCAAACAACCATTGGTACAGGTCAGGTTGAGAGAATTCAAACACTTTGAGGCAATCAGGAGCTGCAGTCTGGTCCAAGCAAAGTGAACTATGCACGGACGGGTTTGTTCAAACGCAATGACCACGGTTTTGTACAAGCCCAATGAACCATGGGTTTGTCGAAGTACTATGGAACGAAAGTTGCAGTTCCAGTTGACATCACTGTTTCTTTTAAATGAACATCAAATATATGGCGCAAAAAACGAAACTCCTTTCATGGAACTTGAAAAAATTGTGGTGTACCTGTGCCATAATTTTCTACATCCTTTATTCAAAAGAAAAATCTCTTTCTCTATCATCCATCGCAGCTCCTTGATAAGGTTGCCTATTAAGTTAGAACACAGCACTATTCTTCTAGTATATTTTTTTGTTAGTTTCAATGTGTTTAAATGGTTGGGGATGACAGATAGGTTATCCTCTCAAAAACATCCCACCAAAAGAAGAAAGAAATTCAGTCATGTGAATTTTTCAACAACTCTTGCATAGATTAGCACCTTCCAATCATATTACGAAGATCACAAATTTTTTAGATCCAAGCAAAGTGAAGAAATACCTCACTTAAAAACGCACCAAAAAAATTGGCAAGCATAATCTAATATTGAATCACCAATCAAAACGCAACATCAAAAAAATCTCAAAATCTGACAACGAACACTTCCCGGCTGCACGCACGGATGCGAATCGGAGCTAAGAGTCGGAGTAACAACAAACAAAAAACAGTTTGCAAATTATACCTAAAACAATTGATTTTTTAAATCTTAAAACCTAGCGATAAGCCTCGCTTCAATAACAAGTATCACTTGTTTCATAAAAAAGGCATCTATCAAAGCATTAACATTTCTGAGAAGAAATTATAAGCTATGAAAGTAAACATTAGTTTTATTTTGTTCTGACCTGTGGTTACTATAAAGGCTCTTGATAGGTATTCTTCTTAACATTGCACCTGTAATTTGGCCATACAAGTGAAAGATGATATGCATAATAATTAATGTTCATTCAATTTCTTATTGTACCTATCAAATTGATTCTTATCTTCTCAATTGTCTGTATAGTATCTCTCTTCATGTCCGCTCTTACTTACCTTGTGGTGTTCCATGTAAAATGTTGAGCGTGAGCGAGCGATGAACCTCATTCTGAGCATTGACAAAGATTGCAAACAAACCCTTGCGCAAGGTGAGCTCTTCAGTCATCTGTGTGGCAGTCCTCCCTTCTGGTATGACTGACACAGCAGAGATGACATTCAGGTCTTTGACTTTCATCTGAATTAGTTCACCATAATCCCTGATAATGGAACAAGGTGTTCATTAATCAAAGAGTCATACAGCTAAGCACTAACTGTTCTGGCAGACAATATCATATAAATAAAAGGATTGTCGTGTGAAATAAAGTCATTAATGCTAAATGAGTTTTGTTTTTTAAAGAGCAATTGCCAAAAAGTCACTCAGAGGGTATACAAGTACTGTGTGTGATAAATGTAACGTAGTGAGTTACTTGTTAATAACCCTTAAAATGCCCTTCAAGAAACAGAGAACTAACAGAAATAACTTTACTTGAATTATCAAATCAATGAGACTGTTTTTATAAAATATGAAAGTTATAGGTATAACCAAAAATTGTTACCTTAACTTTGTACTGACTAAGAAAACTTCACATTCAATTACAGGAGGTATTGGTGGTGGAGCTGGTGGTGGTGCTCCTGCTCTGTATGGGTCTCTGTAAGGATCACCAAATGGTTCTCGACTGAAAATGTAAAATCAATTTGATGTTCAGTATAGGAATGTAGAAACATAAAAATATTAATCAAATTCCGTCTGCATCAAAAGTTTGAAGAGTCATTCTTAAGATAATAGTAAAAACATTGGACCAATAACTTGTCCAATCTAAGCTTTTTAAAGGGTGTTACAAAGAAATAAATCACGAAATTAAATCTTAAAAGTCTTTAACATGGATCAAACAAACATGAACAACATTAATCTTATAAAATCACCAACAGACAACAACAAAATAGTACCAATGTTACATGTGACTATCAGTGTAAAGGATTGAAAAGTTGGACCTATTCTTACCGGTAAGGATCATCATGCGGTGGCAGCCAAGGATCTGGTGGATATCTTCGATACGGATCTGGGTAAAACGGATCTCTCATTTGATCTCTCAAATGATAGTCTCTGCATACAAAAAAGGAAATAAGAAGTCTTGATTACATTTTGACTTAGGTTATTGCAGTGGTAATAAAATGTCTCTAACTTTCATACAAAAGACATCAACACGCCTCAAAGGGAGCTTACTTTCATAATAACTTCTTTTTGAGAGCTTATTTTCTTACATTTTTAACAGTAATTTCCAGTTCCAAGGTTTAACATTTTTTTAATGTAAAACGACCATAATATATTAACAAGCAATAAGGGCAAAATGGTAAAGTGATAAAGGCGGCCAACTTCAGTTATGAATGTCTTAAACATTTGGGTTCAACCCCTGCTAGGACATATTTTTGTAGTTGATAATATGAAGTATGTGGCAATGATGCTTACTATTAGGCAAACCATATTTTCAATATTTGTCAAATCTTTGTCGCCCTTTATTAAATTGGTACTAAGTGCTAAAAAACAACCCTCTGAAGTTTCAGAATTTCCTACCAAAATTGGGATCTTCCCAAAAAAAAATTTACTTTTTTATTTTTTGAACTGAATATAGGCTTGTTGCACCTCATTCTCTTTGTCTTGAAGAGAAGATTCAGAAAATGCTATGTCTGCAGGATTCGTCATGAGAATTTTTTGATAAACGAGGTCAAAGGTTAAGGTTAAGTGCAACCTTGTATTTTACATGATCATAGCTGATTAAACACACAACCAACATTTACGCAACACAGCTCAAATCATGGTCCTACTGTACAAATTATCCAATTTTGTACTAGCAAGAAAGAAATTTGAAAATCTACCCCATTGAAGTTTAGTAAAAATTGTATCCCTACACAGTGAGCTTTAATTCAATGTGTCTTACGCTGGAGGAGGTGGAGGATATCCAGGCCTTGCAGGTCCATAAGGGTCTAAAGGCGGCTCATCTCGTCTTGGAGAGCGATCTCTGTCATTCCAGCCATTACCTCTGCCATTACCTCTGTCACCACTGTCTTCCCAGCCACCTCTTCCACCGCTGTAAATAAAATCATAGGTATTACTAAATGTTGATAAAGTTGTTAACATACATAGACAACATGCATTAATCAATAATTAATCATTTAACCTCTGAAACTGAATTCTGATCACATAACTATAATATTGAAAATCAAATAAAAGATAACCTTGCCTAAAGCCTTGAGAAGGAGAATTGTGTTTCTAAGCATTAAAGAAATTTCCTTCTTCAAAAGTAGCAATTTGTTTGTGTTTCTATGCATTAAAAGAAATTTCCTTCTTCAAAAGTAGCAATTTGTTAGGAAGTTATATTATTATCACAACCAGGGATGCAGACTCACTACAGAAATCGTCAGACTTACTAATGTAGCATTCATAAAAGTCATTTATGTCCATGTTATGTTTGTTTGTCTTTCACACTGAAATCCCTCTATGCCAAGCTAGGTAAACTTGTTGTATCTCTGGAGTAAGGTGTTTGATCCTGAAATCCTCTCTTATGACCTCACTCAACGACTAGAGGTGACAGCCCTTCCCTTGGCTGCTAAACACTTCCATTCTTTGGACTCTTTTAGCCAGCTGCATTCCTTTGTTCTTGACATGTGACTGTAACCAAGGAAGCCTACTCATTACTAGTCATTAGCTCTGCAACAGTGTTGACCCCAACTTTGGTTAGGCCAAAAAAAAATAGGTCTATTTCCACCCGACCGACCCTATCGCTACCCTCCCGACCTACCAGATTTTTTTGATTTTGAATTTTTTTATTTTTTTTTAGATTTTTTATTTGGAGATCCTATTCTGAACTGATCATCACTGTGAAGTGGAAGTACAGTCTGTCTGATCTCCTTGAATCCAGCAAACATGACATTTTTTGGCATTCAGTTGGATTTTGTTGATGTTTTTGAGACTTTTACATCGAGAGTAAAAAATAATTTCAATCACTACCTACCCAGACCTACCTACCCTATTTTGTATGGCCATGTTGGTTGAAACAGACCTTTTTTTGGCCTTAGGTCACTATCTAAGCAGGGTTAAAGGTTAGGGGTATGTATATATCGTGTTATATTGCGTTATCTCAATTGCGAATTTTGTCATTTTGACCCGAAATCTTGCTATATCATGTAATATTGTGTAATCTCACGTTATTCGTGGAATGATAACTACCCAATGTAACCATTTAAAAAGAGAACATAACAAAAACAATAAACTTAAAACTTTTTCAAAGAGAAATCAGGATAGAAAGAGGTCAACGACTACCCGTTTGTTTATATCAGTCAAGATGCATATTATTGTGCAGATCGATTTGTTTCCGCTGAAGCATTACGAATTATGAAATAAGCACAAATTTAGCAAAGTGAAAGTGTTTCAGATTCAGTTACTTATTTCTTTTCTTTAGATGTTTTAAAATGTAAAGTGTTAAAGCAATTCTACGTTTAAATTTAAGGTTTTATGTCAGCGATTAATCACCCCACAATCCCCTCACTTTTTACTTACTCATCATCATCACCAACACAGTAGTATAATTACAAAAACATCAATCTAGGTATGTTCTAAGACTATGATTCACTAAGATAGAATCTATTTTATCGACCGATACAAATTTATGCAAGCAGCTTATCACGACGTCATCATAGTGAACCAATAAAAACACACACTGTATCCCAATACAAGCTATTTTAAGAAAACCATGTTTCTACAAGATCTACATGGTAATTCTATTCTGAATTGTTTACACTTAAGTTGCTTATCATTTGAGAATTAATGGCAACCTTAGATAAATAAGTATAATCTTTACTTTTGCCCTATTTTCCTGGGTCCTTTTCGTCCAGTCTTCGATGAAGAATGTCATTTTAATTTTGACTATTCTTGGATTTCCATCCTCGAATCTCCTACTTTAGAAAGACTATCTAATTTTATAATTGCTTATAAGAACGTATTTTTATAAAATACTTAGGCTCAATACTTATTGTTATCATTTTCAGAGATCAACTTACCTATTAATTTTCCAACGTTTTCATGGAGAAGCCTCAACAGATCCAGATCCAGATAGCTTCTTAATTTGGTATCGCCATCTTTGTACTTTGTACATGCCGTCAAGAAATCAGTGCTTCCACTTTTGAGGTTTCGAAATTCCTTATTTTTTCCTTCTTATCTGCAAAATTTCCTGCCAAGTGGAAGCCCTGCAAGAAATAATGCAAAAGTGCACGGTAACACGTCATAAGGAAGGGAAACAACTCCTCTTATACTGTGTAACGTCTGACCTATGTCATGTGAATTTCTTGCAATTTACATAAGATAAACGAAAAAAGTGTCTTTTGAAACTTATAATTTTATTACCAATTGGAAATTTTATGATAGAATTTTTTTTACAAGTTTAAAATTGCGACTTTTTGACAGATGTGGGCCAGACATGCCTCCGACATTTTTTACGATTTTCTTAATTCCAAAAAATCGACTTTTGAAACTTATAATTTTATTACCAAGTGGAAATTTGGTGATTTTATTGTTTAAAAAAAGTT
>JAUUEB010277471.1:0-13094 GCA_032362205.1 Clione limacina
TATTGAATTTTGATTACCCATATGTTGTCAACCAACCTGGGAAATAAATAAATCTGAATCTGAATCTGAATCAATGTCATGCATACTTTATTTCTCGGTTTGATGTGGAAATATTGTTGACATATTGTTCTTGTTTTGATGTCGCTACAGTAGCGATCTTTAGCAAGAGCTATAAGCTGTTTTTGGTGTTATTGACCATTGGAGCTTTGTTCAGTTAGTTTCTGGTTTATTGTACACTCTTCGCTTTAACCCATTTCATTCAAAGTGTCATGGTTTGTCATTTACCTGCCATCTGGTATCTACAACATTGTCCATTCAGAAGTATAATTTATGTACGATAGCCGACAATGTTTTACATTTTTTGATACATCGACAACTTGTCAGCAAAGATATGATCTCTGTAATAGCCTTTTTGAATGAATTAACCATGGGTGTCGTTGCTTTCATATGGTGTCAAACATAGACTCCGTACTGACAAGTTACATGTATTTTTGGAACTGTCTGTTTTAACCACCTTTAAGGGTAGAACACGTATACTTGGAATTCTGCATAAATATCAAAATAAAAAGTAAAAGTTTATTTGTGTTTTAAATTTATCTAAACTCGCCTATTTGGAGGAGTAGTTACTCATACGTTCAGAGACAAATTTATATTTGTCAGCCCCTATCGCAAACACTTATATCTTTCCACAGTGATAACTCAAATACTCCTTGTTTGTGTTTTTTAATAAGTGTTATCACTAGGTCGAACACAATGTGTACATCTTTTAAAAACATACGATGAAATAGAATCAATTAATCTAATTCTCTAATTTGGGATTTTGATTTGAGCTTATAAAAAGGGGTATGACTACAAGGTGCAATAAAATAGCATGAAAGAATAAACAATTTGCTTGTCGTGCATTTATTTATTTTAAAAATGTTTGTTTCCTTTCTAATTTGTCTTCCTTTGTTGTCATGACATCAAGTTTATTAAGTGATTAGAATAATATAATCTTCATGATCCTTTTTGGCAATCTCCATGGAAACACAATATCAGAGTCAAGGATTATAATACATTTACCAAAACGGATATAACCCCGACCGACTTGTCATCATGTGTCTATTTTTTAGCCAACCTACCGCTCGGATTATTTGCTACAATAGACAGGATTTGGCAGATTGAAGTCACGGATTGATTAAAGTGAAAGAAGACATCCCCAACTATAATCTAGACTTCCTTTCTCTTCCCTAAAGTTATTATTCTGAATGGAAATAGATATGGGTCTTGTTTCACCAGTGAAACCGTGTGCACCGTTTTCTAAAATCTGAGAAGAATGGCTGTGCTGGTATTGGCGATACACGACTACAACCTTAGCCCTAGACACCTTTGTATTATTGTAGTCTTTACAAAGGACGGTGCGTCTTGTTTCTCCTCAATGCTCGCTTTCTTCACGAAAAGAAACAACGAAAACACCAGGCCATCGTTTAGAAAGTCAAATGGGCAGCGGACCAGCGTCTTTTGGCGAGACACGGGAATACAAAATGACTAGCGCGAGGTTTTAACCACAATTAATACTTGTTTGCCTCTAGAAAATTGGAGGCTTGGGTGTTGCTTAGCGTTTGCAATAAGCCCTTATTACCGATGTCTGTTGGCGGGATGATGGATGGATTGGCATTGAGATTCACAGCACCCTGTCATTTAGCTCCAATCCTAATGCTACATGAGATATGGGGGTGGTACCCCAGTTTGGTCTTCTAGATATGGAGAGTGGGGTTCCGTGTCGACGAGAAGAGATTTTTTAGTGCTTGATCATAGATTTAATTCTTTTCTTTTCTTTGAATGATTGTGACCACTTGGACGTTTTAATCCTGTTTTGCATTGGTTTTCACCACGTGTTATCTTTTTGCTGGGTTTAACATTTGACTCGTTCTTGTCAATGAGATTTGTCTAAGTGAGAGACACAAAACACGCAGTCATGGATGGTATAAATAGATATATGAGCTTTAATTTAATATAATTATTTGAAAACAGTTCTGTCGTACGAGGAGATATGAAATTCTGTTTTGAGACATGGCAGCGAATAAATTCAAAACAACTGTAGATAAACTAGAGGAATATCATATGTCAAAAATGTAATAAATGTAATAAATGCTTTACGTGTGAAAAAAACAATAAATCTAAGAAGGATACCCGAGGGATACAGGCGAAGAATATTTTTAAATTACTGGAATAAAAATATATGTGTAGTTGGCATTATTGACAATAATTACAAGGATTAGCTAAATAAACAATTTATAAATTAAACATGTACACATCCTTCAAATTTCTTTATATCTTTTTCTTTTACAAATTATTGTTATAGAAGAGAAAACTCAAGCATACAAGATGAGTGTTTCTATAAAGTGTTTTGAGCTTTTGAAAATACGAATAAAAACAACCAGTAAGATGTTATATTGATTAAACATTTCCAATACATTAGCAAGGTAAAGCTCTGATCTGAATATCATTTTGTCATTGCATATGACAACTCTTAAAGCAGATAGCAATCTTGGTTGATGGAAAATCTTAACGATTATAAGAATAAAGACACAAAGATTCTTATTTGTTTTGTTGCATTTTTGATGACCAAGATGAGTTACAAATAATCAGAAAAAAGATCTTGTAGCAATCAATCAAATAAGAGAATGAAACACGTGGAAACATTAAGTGATTATCGCTACAGAAAACTGTCTGCTTGCGCTGAAGAGATCAACAACGTCAGAGACTTGTGTGCAATATCAATGATTAACGTCATCGCCAAGGAGTAATAGATTACTATGATTACCAGAAGGTATGGACAATGAACACAGTAATAGATTACTATGATTACCAGAAGGTATGGACAATGAACACAGTAATTGAATGTTGTCATTTGGTAATCTCGAACAAATATTTCTGAACCTAACGGTTAGATCATGCCAAAATTGTATTTCGCACATTGTTTAAGGATTTGGATATGAAAGTATGCAAAAATTCCTTTTTTTTGAAAATTAAAGATGCAGAACCATCTTTGAACTACTGAGAATCCTCAGAATGTTGTTGATTTCAACAGGACACGGCATTTTGTGTGGCCAAATGAGTACTTCTGAATACAAATGAATATTAATCTAAAAGACCTTCAATTTAAACATATATTGATCAAAGATGACATAGAATGATATAGTAAAATACTTCTTTTTTTAATTACTATGTGATTTTATTCTACTCTTTAGTTCATTGTAATTTTAGAAGTGGACAGGGAATTAAAAAAAATATACTTTAACCATAATTCTAACTGTAATAGTTTCCCGTTATAAGTTATAAGTTATGGTTAACGATTTTTACTTAGTGTAGTAGTAGGTATCTATTTCATTTGTTTTGTAAGAAAACATATTCACCGTTTAATACATAAACATGATACACTAGCAGCGTTTAGTTTGCTACAATGGTTCCATCACGTGACATATCAGCGGGATTTCAAATTTCACCACGACCGATGATTTCTCAGGTTAACTGATAAATGAGATCCCAACAGTATGCAGTGAACGCCTAACAGACATGACTCTCTAGTATGCTTCTCGGGAAGCTTAGAATGTGCAGGCATGTCTCCATACTGGCCTGTGGGAGTAATATAACATTGTAAAACGCATTGATCTAGCCGCTGGGCTGGGAAATTCGCTATATTAATGATCTATATTATCTAAAAGACAACAGAAAGAGCTGAACCGCATTAGTTTAAGGTCGAGACAACAATGTTAAACCTTTCTCTTCCAAGGCTGTACTTACTTAACAAACATTGTATTAAAATAAGTTGGCCAACTGTATCGAACGGTGGACAGGTACTCAAGAGGGAAAATAGCCTTAGATATAGATATATCTCCTTTGACGACACACTATTTACAAAAGACTAAATCACAAGGGTTATTTCGAAAGCAAGGCAGAGGCTCACGTCAGTTAAGACAATGAGTATTGCAATGATGTCAATGATCGATTTCTGGTCACCCTCTTCTAAACTCTTGTCTTGCCTACGACTGAGTATGACTTCGGGCTTTTTACACTCCCAAAGATCCCGTTGTAACAATTTGGAGCTATCTTGAATGAGGGTATACAAGTCATTTTTGTAATCACGTCTGAAAATAAATCAGATGCAATAAGATGCTTGCTTGACTTTCAGCGTAATCACTCTTTGCATGAAAAGTTTGAGAGACTTGCCTAGTTTGGTCTCAAAAAGGAACCCAATAGATGATACAGGTCACTAATACTATAAGAATGCTGCCAAGGCAAGGAAATCAGGAAGATGGTTGTCTGGTCTGACGCTGTGGACTAAACATGCAGATGCACGTCTTTGATAGTGACACTGGGTAGGGAGGGAGGCCAGAGAAAGGGAAGCTCATTCCAAGATCAAAACCATGGTTCATGAAAACGCAGCCAAGTTATGCTGCTGTCTTCACAGATTGTTAGTGCAGAGAGGAAGGAAATCAGGTTTGGGCTTCAGCAACAGGGTGCAGCGAAAGCGGTTGCACAAAGCTTGAGGTGAAACTCATGTCCATATTCTATCAGTGTACCGGAGTTGTCCCATAAAGTTACTATCTACTAACTTAAACGCTCCCATCAAAGAGAGGTGTTTGAAATTGTCATGAAGCTTTTGCTCTGGGACTTAAAATTAGTTGTAATAACTCCTAGCCATTAACTCTCTTTTCCCGATTGGACGACGGGAATCAAAGCGGTCTTCGTGTACAAGCCCGTCAAATAAGTTATCAGCTGAAAGTTGGCTAATTTAGTCAAATACATCAGTTTGATACATGCATCATGTTGGATTGTGGGTGTTCTATCATGTGGCTAGTTACTTATTTCAGGTCAAATTGATGATCAAGATCATTATGACTACATGTAAGGCACAAGTGTGCCGTTTTTAATGACGTCATGAAGCACACATGTGTAATTAATATTAGAAAAAACGTAACCTAAGATGTCTTATAATTTATAAACGCTCCATAGTTGCGAAATTTCACAGTCGCAATATTAAGTTGAAAATCATGAAATTTCAACCATTGTTGAAATATCTTTTAAATAAACTTGGCATCTGACGATTTGCTTACTTAAGGTAAATCAGTCATACGAGGTCAAAAAACAAATGTACTCACGGATGAACTACATTGGTGGTCTCCACATTGACTATTTGAGTGATAAACAAGCGTGATCTACATGATCTTGCATACATTTAAGAATCAGTAAGTCCTTAAGACAGCGTGTGACAATAAACAGTAATTGCTGTGACCAGGAGACGCATGTCTCACAAGGGTGGTCAGATCCTTGGGTCGTATCAGTCGAATAAATCTAGATTAGCCATGAACAAATTACAATAATTCATCAGTATGGTTCGGGTGAACTGACCTACCCACTTTTACTCGCAACAAAGTAAGATACTTTTTCATCAGAAATCCCTCTTTCTTTTATGAAGATGCCCATTAAATAGTTAATATGCCAGAATTGCTAATGTCAAAAAAATGTTTACAAGATATTTGATTTTTTTTAGATGTTGTTTTTAGTGATAAAGCTGTTACAAAAAATTACATTATAAATAAGATTGTTTGTTACAATGTCATATATCATAATGGGAGGACTTTGATGCTCTTTCATTACATGATGTCCCTTATGTTATGGAAATTTAACATTGCCACTGGGGTTACAAATCAACCATCTTAAAATAAGCGCAGTGCATTCTTTTCGAAAGCTATAACCTCAAGAAAATTACAATGCATAAAAAAACGGCGATATTCAATAACAACAAAAATGATTTAAACATATGGTCAAATGGTTATTATAATGTTTCAAAGTCAAATGATGCATTTAGACTTTGATGTTGTAACCTTGACATTGAAATTAAGCCACCATTGGAAATTCAAAGACCATGGCGAAAACAATTTGTATCGAAGTTTTCATGAAATGTTATCTCATCTCATTTTATATTATAGTTCAATTTCTAAATTTGTGTCGAGCTCTTAAACATTCAGCGACACCAAAACGAACCCGATAACACATATTTCGCATTGATCACAAATAAATATGTTTGATTCTCACCTCTGCTGTCATACGCTATGGAAAAGATGTGTTCGATTCCAAAATTATATTAATCGTTGAACTTCAAATAAAGGTACAGTTAACACATGTCAATGTTAGATCAACTGAATGTCACCATTTAGCTTAGAATATGACTTTATATGACCCTTCAAAATAAAAATCAACATTTTGAACTTGGAAAAGTCTTCCCTTTTCATTTGTTTGTGTAAATTTGCAAGTGATATGAGACACTAAGATAGCCGTCCGAAATGTAAATTGAACCGTAGGAAATTATGCATAATAATTTTTGAACCGTAGGGTGCTAAGCCCTCAATACAAATATACACGACAGGAAGTATTGATACATTATCTACTTTCAAGGTTCATTGTCAGTATTGACACATGTTTAACTTTTTATCTTGTCGTTTTATTCAACCTTTCTCTCATATCAAAAGCTTGGGAAAAACATCTAATCTAGAAAAATGTCAGAAAAAAACCTTATATTTCAGATCAAACACAATGTCATGATTCTGGTACAGTCTCTATTCAGCTCATTAGCATCGTCATCTCCTTTACCATTATCGTCAAAGCTCAGCGATAACATCATTATCACAGGCAAATTGGTGGAACACATGAGACGAGCACCACGACCCGTAAATCGGCAATTTCATGCTGTCAAGTGGCATTAGATCTCACACGAAGCCTGGTGACGTGTGACCCTAGAGATGTTGACCTTTGACTTCTAGCTACTGACCTCATTGCAACGGCTGTCATGGAGGGCTTATCCCTTGCATATCTCTGCAATTTTTGTTCAGATTAGGACATTCTGTCCCAAATATCATCGATAACGATGTTGGTTTCTGTTATATACAAGTTTAGAATTTTGAAACAAAAATGTTCTTATTTATCTTGAGTGAATAGCTGATATTTCTTATAAGTAATAAATGCAAAATAATTCAAATAAACCTCAGTCATAGTATTAGTTTGATAAAGGCAAAGGATTGAAACAAATAATTTCTGCTCTGGCTTGTCATGATCTACTCTCATGAAACTTTGTCATTCATTAAAAGGGGAAAAAACAATCTATAGTGTCACATCTTTTCTTTTTCTCAAATTTGGAAAAGCAGCCAAAGTTTCCATGTCCAACAAGTCTAGGGATCTACTTGGAGACTAAAATATACCTTTATAAATAATATCCTAAAAGCGAATGATGTTTTCTCCATTTCATCATTTAAAGATGTCTGGTGTCGTGTAAACTGATTTAGACAAAGGTGTACCTTAAAGAAAATTGAATTATAATAAAAATATGTAGATTTAACGCAAAAGTAGGAACATTATGCAAGCGGAAAAATAAATACAAAACTGGACGACATACATTTTGTTTGGTTTTCTTCATAGCCACTTCCACACCTTATCTTTTTTACAATACAATGTAATCAATGAAACGGGAAATTCAAGCTTCCTACTTTCATCTTTTGACATCGAAGACCAAAGATAATAAAGTCTTTTTTGTGGGATGTATATGTTTTGCATCTTGTGAGCAAACAGGAAACTTTTAAACCTAAATTAAGGCAATACAGTTTTCCGAGTATCCTTTCCAAAAGACAATGTCCGTAAAGCACATCACATGAAATTGAATTTAACTTGTGTCAATCCTATTTCAAATTTAATTTTACAGCTGACTGGCCTTGTTCTGTTTGTTGTTTTCCTAGGAAGACACGAGAAATGTTAAACACTCAGCGTGTCCTCGTAGGCAAATGCATATCTGCATTTGATAAAAGAAACCAACCACAAAGTTTTCTTAATCTCTGTTGTATTGTATATATACACGCAGACTCGCCCTCTTGTGATCACAAGCTCAAGTGTTTAATTTGAATGTTGAAGGTTTTTAGACGTCAGAGAAATACACATCAATCAAGTCGGGCAACAGTTAATTTATTTCTTGAATACTCAAAAAGGATTTTCGTCTTGTTGCCTCAAACCCCTAGCAAAGCCCTCTCCTGGTCTTGATGTTATGAGAGAAAACCTTCCACCAGGCTAAGACTACTTCATCATATAAATCTTTATTTTGTTATCAAAAACTAATAATCTCTCCTGGCGTGCTTTAAACATTGACAAAAGTGTTAAGTGTAATGAAAAATAAAAGTAATATTTTGGATTTATCAACCTTTTCAGGGCTATTATTATGCTTACATGTTTCTAGATTTAATTTTTATTTATACCATGGGCCCGCGAAAACAGTGTCCGATTAAAATGTTATGTGATATTTAATGAAAACAAATTTTAATACAAGTTTTGGTATAGATTTTAGGACATGCAATGCCCTTTCATTGAACAGAAAATGAAAGTACAAATGTTTCAATTAAAGGTGAAATTTTCGGAGAATATTTTCAAAATATCATGACAATTCCAAGTGAAACGAGAAACGGATCAATGAAAAACTTTACCTTTTTTTAAATACAAAACAACGCATGAAAATCATGGAAATTAAATACGACAAGTCACACATTGTTTTTTTTTGTCCGCGAGTCACCGGCCCCAAAGCAACAAAATAAAACTTAAACAAAATGGAGTAAGATATATTTTCAATTGATAGCGAGCGAGTTCGCAGAGAAGAAGTGAATTATTTGTCATTGTTGTTCATAATCGAATATTCAGTGTTTATGTAATCGAGATCTTATTTTTTCAACTCTCGCAGTATTCGATAACTTTTGATGAGATTACTTTAAGTCTTTGTTAACATACCAATCGTGCATTTGGCCGACATGTAAAGTGTTTCACCATATTGGTATTGGATATTGCTTCATGCTGAGCTCTTTACCGTCTTTTAAGCCGTAGCATAAGCCACTTTTAAGACATTTTACGAATATCAATCCGATATATTTAAGAAAACAATTAATAATACACTCATTTAAACATACGTGACATACAATATGAAAATACGCATGATGAATCAAAAAGTATACCCCTGGTATGAAACTATCTTATGAAATTTCATAAAATATAATAACTCATCAATTTTACTCCGATTTATGTATGCAAAGGTGCTAACGAAGTCAACCTTCATCTAATTTATGTATATCATCGTCACCAAGTGAATACACAGACAATTACACCATCCCACATTGCTGTGAATTACATTCCAAAAACTCGATAATCTGATCAACTTTGCATATTTCAATACGTAATTAAGATAATGAGCGTCTTATCAGCCGGGCTACAGTTGAGGTGTCAGACCTTATTGTCGGACTCATAATTAAGTGTTTATGGGAAAGACAACAAGACTGAGCATCCATTAAGAAAACTTAGAATGAAGGCCAACTGGAAATCTCTGGAGATGTTTCAACAACGTGTATGTTGGGATAAACGCCTCCCGGAGACACCAGCGATTCCCAGAAATTTCCAGAAGTTCCTTGGCAGAGACCAGTGGCAACGGTGTCCCGTGTCAAGGGAATATGCCAGAAACACTGGAATTTATGTCCTTGTGCCATTTATGAACAAGATTCGACATTCTTAAATAACGGTGCAGCTAATGGGACTGACAGAGATGGAGCATGGCAAACATGTAAGGTTGACCTCTTAGAAAAAGTTTTTGAATCGAGGCCAACATTACGCTAATTGTTAGACTTTCATTTTTGTCTTCTGTGTGTCCATGTCTTTATTTTTAAGATTTTGAAATGATAAGCTAGGGATCTACGGAGATAACTTAAAGAATACATACTCCCAGACACAAAAATAACCTGCAAGCCTCAATTCCACTCAGGATCTTTTCAATTTCATTTGAGCATGTTTGATTAATAAGCGAGAGAATTGAACTTTTATTTACTTACATTCTCCTCCTTACCAAAACAATCTAAGCACATGTTTTAAATTTCAGAACCCTTCACATTATATTTACTTCTAGATAATTTGACATGGCCCTAGTCAAGAAAAATAACACAAATACATATTCTAAAACAATTGTGGACATCTAAATAACAAATTATTCAAAAAGACTTTAATAAAGAAAGAAAGAACGAAATAACCAAAGACCAAAAACGAATAAAAAAAAAAGAACGGGGAAACGAAAGAAGGAAAGATGTAAATGAAAGAACTAATGGACCAGGGACAAAAGAACGAATGAAAGATAGACCGTATGAAAAACGTAAGAAAGAATGAAAGGAATATTCAAAGAAAGAAAAATGGAAAGAAAGAAAGAAGGAAAGAAAGAAAGATTCGATGGAAAAAGAACATAAAGAAATAACGGAAAAATAACGATGAATAAATTCGACAGAAAGAGAACGAACGAAATAAAAAACGAAAGAGATAAAAAGAGAAATATAGAACGAAAAACGAAAGAAAAATTAACCAACGTAAGAAAGAGAGAACGAAAGATATAACGAACGAAAGACAAGATACAGGCATCGAGCTTTGCATATTTAATTTTGTTTAAATAAAACTCTGAACATGAAACAAACACAGTTTTTGTTTCAGGAGAAAAATCAAAGGAATTTAAAAACAAAAACCCCGTCGAACTGAGCGTGATTAATGACTCTAAATCCTCCATTTTTGGCAGATGCTCTTGAGACCTTCAAAATGGACTGGTGTCACAAGCGAACTGAAGGGGAGGATTGAACAAATCAATTCAGGCCTAGACAAATATTAGGAAAAAGCTGCTGAGGACCCCTATCTTTCCTTCGTTGTTTGTGCATCGGAAGAAGTCAACTCTAGTTCTGATAGCGCTGTTTGGCCTTTGTTGACTTAGCTATTATCTCCATTGAACAAATGGGCGGGGCAAAGTTAAGTGGATTACCCGATCACTTTCTCTCATTTTGGAATCGATCACAAGCAAAAGTTTGATGATTGTCTCGACCTGTGTAAATTGAATTTTTTCTTTGACCTTTTATCCGAACAGAGTGGACATTGGACACTGGATTCTTTGCACAGTCAAGACATTGTGACTTGTCTACACTGTTCAAATATCATTATGTTGAATATTTTGTAGTAATTAAGGCGCCGACACCGAAAGTGTAAATAGTATTTCAAATGAAATGGATACAAATTAAGCTAGTGCTATACCACGAGGTTACAAAGGACAATAACTCTACTTCGTTGTTTGTGTCCACATGTTCAGATATATTTCATAGTTCTATTTACTATGAAGTCATACTTCAGAAGTTTCTTAGAAAATGAGTGTTTTCCCTCAATAATTTACAGGTAGATGATTGAAATCAATTTCTATTTATTTCACTGCATCCCAACTGTAATCCGTACTCTTTTTTTTAGGAATATATCAAAGAGAGGAGTAGCATACGTATCTAAAAATAAGTTTGTCAGAATCAATGTTGTTAACGAAAAATATCTTCCTCCGTTTTAGTTCTTAAACTACTTAATTAAGTTATGACTTTTTCGTCTAAGAAGAAAATTGTCATTAGTTTTCTTTACATGTAAGATCTCTTTAACCTATCTGAGGTGAGCTATAATGAGTAAATAGTATAAAATAGAATCAGTTGGCCTGTTTTTTTATGTTTATCACTCTTCTTCAGGCCACTCAATCAGGCAATTACTTTAACTTATCTTATAATCAAGGGTTTTACGAAAATATTTCATTGAGGTATAACTTAGTTATCACATGTTTAAACTTATAATGCAGGATATATTTATATGTCAATTGGCTGATCCTTAATGAAATGAAGGAAAATGATTTCAACTAGAAGCAATTTGTTAATGGGGTTTTTCGAAATAATTTTTGAGACAATAAAATCTGGACAAAACTCTAAGACACGTAATTAAACGCAAAAAAACAAAGAATCCCTTTAGAAAATGGGGTTGAAGGGTCGACAACAACGCTGACGACTACCTCGCCGACAACAACAACAAATATTGTGAACACACCACAACCACCACCACCACCACCACCACCACCACCAGCAACAACAACAACAACAACAACAACAGCAACAGCAACAGCAACAATTACAACAACAACAATCACCGAGTCCGTTAGATTTTGTTCTCTGGTTAACGGTTATTTTTATTGTAATTTACAATCAGAAACACTCTTCCTGTTGATAAGAATATCTTATTTTTTAGTAAGAATCAGTAGTGAGTAGATAAGAATCCCTATTCTATCATCGTCCTATTTCCACTGTCTCAATTAGAGTCCAGAATTATGACCACCAGCTGTCCCTTTCCAAAAACTAAAGATTGATATTAAACGGATCAGCAAGAAAAGAACATTTTTTTAATTCATCAACAAATATTTAACTAAAATATCAGCTTTGTCAGGATTCTATAAATTATGCAGATTAATTATTTCGTTGTGCAATTTCCCTTAACTTCAATTCTTTTTTACGAACGTAAATGTATAACATATTATTTATCTGACACTTTCCATTATCTAAGACAGAGCTCTCAAATCTTCACTATTTTAACAAAGTCCAAAGTATCCCATTCATTCTTTGATTTACTATTTGTTTACAGCGGGCAGCGGCTTTTTAATCAGTTCTATGACAAAAACTGAACAGGTATCAGAGTCTTTGATATCCAAGCACTAGGTATCAGCTACGGTCTGGCTATCTATTCAATGGCGGTGGATAGCAGGGAAACCTGTGTGGCGTGGTAGCCTCGTTATCACACTTGGAAACGTCAGAGTCCAACAGACGATAAGATCTAATGATATCCCCGTGGTCCTTCGGCCGTTTTCCCAAGCAGTTTTTAAGTTCTTTACACGACTTCCGAACTAAGTAGCTATGATTTCTTGTTTTATGGGTGTCAGGAATTTCCACCTTGAGACAAATGATGAACTCATATTTACTGAAGGCGAGACACCCTTTTTCTTCATGTAAGCAAAAAATCATGTTGGGCAAAAATATGTCGTTTTATGTTAAAACTAGTGGGTTAACCCAGCTTGCCCAGGTTTACACAATCTCAAATTAATTGTTGCCCATACGTCGCTAATAGCAGCCTTACAAATGGTTTGTGGCTTAGTACCTGGTCTTGCCCGGGAAGGATACAAAAAGAAAGAAACACGAATTTGGCTGACTTTTTAACCA
>JAUUEB010277582.1:0-32594 GCA_032362205.1 Clione limacina
AGTAGCACCGATGTTTTGATAGTAGAGACAAATACACGGGTTTTATTACTAGAATGACAGAATTGATAAAGAGTTTTAAAAAAAAAATGAATACACCAATTTCAAGATTTTCAGACTCACTCCACGCCTCTGAAGAACAGTCAAGTAGAGTCCATTCAAAGAAAAGTGGTAGATGTCTGATGTTAGTTCAGCCAATTGTAATTTAAATTTGACTAAAATGGTGTTAACTGAAACGTTAATATTTCTTTTTTTCTTCAACTGATATGCAAGAAAAATGAAAAGTTTTTGATGAAATGGCAACTTCACTATTCTGAAATAATAGAAGTCTGATTGCCAATGCACATTCTTTTTTCAATGTTGGATGAAAATATGAGAATACCTCAAAATCCATGAATATATGAGAATACGTAAAATCCATGAAAATATGAGAATACTTCAAAATCCATGAAAATATAAGAATACCTCAAAACCCATTAAGACTTTGTCCTAAGTTATATAGTGAACTAACAACAACAACAAATTAACTTATATTTTGTTAGTTTATACTCACAGTTGTGTTAGCGTTGATAAAGAACTCAGCTAAAGCTGTCACTTTAGGATCTGATGTAAAGGACTTGATCATCTCAGGCTGTAAAAAGAGAATTCAGAAAAATAAAGGGAGATAATTCTTATTATTCCAAATCATTTGGTGACACAAAGAAGAAAAACAAGTGTGAAATAAAAATTGTATTTCACATGTGTAATTACTATGCAAATTAGCTAGTAAACAAGGTTTTGTTGCTAAAATAGTTCTATCAGTGATTGGGTAATCCCATATTTCATGCACTTTACTGCACATTGTGTCTTCACCTGTCCCGTGTTTGAGCACCGCCCGGCATACAAGAAGTGTAGATTAAGTAAAGTAAGAATTATACTTGTAAGCTTAGTCACAAAGTACAGATTTTGTAAATGATTAGAAGCTCTAATTAAAATAATAGTAGTTTGGATGTGAAATAAAAGAAATACACCCCCTTTGTCTATTAATATAATTTTTATTTCCTCATTGGTTCTGATAAACACAATAAATATCACTCAGCAAGCCTTGTGCTTAATTACTATATTTATCAGAACTCATGAGGAAATAAAAATTATATCAAAAGACAAGCGGACTGTTTTCCTTATTTGAATGTTCACCTTCATTAATTCAATATCATTTCTAGGAGGGGACTGTTATGCAAATCTACAACCATAGTAAAGTCTTTCCTTTTTAAAGATAATATAATCTTGACCTAAAGAAATCCTCTTGAACTTCATTTCTTGAAGTTTGTGCTAACAGATAAATCATCATTATTTTCATAGATTTGGATGGTACATGACAATCAAGAGACTGTATTATTGCATAATGGTGTGCTCAATGCACTTAAAAATATATTATTTAAAAAACATGACCTTAATTGCATATTTAAGTCATCTGATTTGTAGGCTTTTTTAAATATGTTCTCAAAATGTTTCTCACCTTTAATGAAAAATGTGATGAGTTATCAACAATCAATGACTTTGCCACTTGTCCTCTGTATCCCTGCACACAAAGAGTAAGAAAAGAAATTATCAGATATAAAATGATAAGTAACAAAAGTAAAGCCAATTCACAATAGCCTATGCATATTCAAAAGAATAAATGTAATTACTCATCACTTCCCTGGGGGGAAAAGGGCACCAACAAACTTCATCTTTTCCTGTCCTGGGCCATTTATTTCCACTACTTCCAAATCAAACCTAGGTACCTCTATCCTCTCTAGCTGCATTGTTCTCCTCCAGGTACACTATGGCCTGCCTCACTTTGTCTGTCCTTGCAAATTCCAAGAAATAACTATTAGTGGATGCAGACCCTACCCATAGGAAGAACATGTTCCAGCCAACTCCAACCTTCAATCTTGGTCACCCTATTTTTTCAGGATATGTGAAGGATTCTATGAAGGAATCATCCCTAAAAGCCTCTTAACTTTCTCTAAATCAGATTTGTGGTGCACCTGGTCTCTGATGCATTAAAAAAACACACATTGGACTTGTATAGTTTAAGCTTTGTTTGGGTGCTTTATTTCTTGGACTTCTAATCTTGGCTTAAACGCTGAAAAACTGCTGATGCCAAGGCAATTCTTGTTGAGAATTTCTTGTCTAGGCCCCTGTTAGCAGTTTAGAACTACCACAGTACTTAAATTCCTTTCAATTTTTCAGACATTATCCTATGTTCTCAAGATGAACGCTCTCAATAATTTTGCCTTACTCATGGCCAGTAATAAGCTTTGACATCCTGTTCGGTGAGAGTAATTCTTTAACTGTTAAGCTTTTATCTTCCCTTAATGTTGTTATATTTTTCAACCAAAAACTGAAACATCTTAATAACTTGATAAAAATGATTATATATACAGTTAGTCAGGTCAGTACGAGAAATCTTCTCTCTTACCTTTGGGTCCTGCATATATGGTAAATGACCAGCTCTTTGTTTCACACACAATACTCCGCCTTTCTGTAGCAAAAGTCTGAGGAGTCAACAAGAAAATAGGAAAACACTGAATACACTGTGTATTCTGTAATTTAAACAGCTTGGCAGCTTGGGAACGAAGAAGAAAAAAAAGTTAAATATATAGATAATAACTAACAACCATAGCAAAATGGATAATTGATGTAGACATTATTATTATATAGAATAAAGTCAAACCTAGCTATAGTAGACACCATTCAGACCTGCTCAAAGTTCGATGGCCACTCTAGATATATGTGATTTTACGAATTTTTTGTTTTCAAAACCAAAAAGGAATTTTATCTGAGTTCCAACTATGTTGGTTCCAGACTTTAGACTTAGACTGCCTTAGGCCAATTAAATTTACTTTAACCGATTTGTAAGTGTTGGCTCCACCCACTGTTCACTGGCTACTGTGTAAGTTTTAATCAAGTGTTGTTTTTGCCTGTTATGGCATAAGTGGTATGCTGTTTTGGCCCAACAGTACTGCCATTTTGGACTTAATTGGAAAAAGAGTTTTTGTGACTTTAAAGACTGTAAGCAGCCACATTAGACAGATGAGTTTTAGACATTACTCAAAAATTGGGGAAAAAACTATGGGAGGATGATTAACTGCCCTTTTTAGACAGGTGGCAATTTACTCAGGTTTGGCTGTAGTAATGTTATGGATGGTAAATTACCTGCAGAAGAATTAAAACCACCAGTAATGATCCAGACACCAAGACCTTTCATCATCTACCTTGTACTTCCTTTTTTTAAATTAAATAATCTACCTTATACTTATACTAATATGCCCACTGGTGTTAGCGGCATAAATCATTATGTTTAAACAAAAAAGAAAAAAAACTACACTAGGAAAACCTTCCAATTATCTGAATAAAAATTGAATAAGTTGAATTCTTAAGCATTGAATCATTTTTTAAATAAACAAGGCTCAACAGAGAACTTTGTGACAACTATGAAATAAAAATAAGATGACAGTGAAAAGCTCAATTTGCACAAGATTTGTTACATAAATATAACTTGGCATCTATGGTAATTACAAAACAGTAACAAAACAGTTTTCTATATCGAACATCAAAATATCTGTCTAAAGTTTTAGGAGTCTTCTGAGGGTCATCTCCCCTTGATAAGACTCACCTTGATAAGACTCACCTGAGTGTTTCCCAGTTTTTATCTTCTCTGAATGTGATTGGCCAGTAACGGTTGCCAAGAACTTGAATCTAAAGCGAAACACAAAAATGCATTGATTTAGAATTGCATTTATATATCTTTAACTAAGAAGAAACAGAAAATGAGCATAAAAATGGTCTGTAATCTTGAAAAAGAAATTACTATCACCAATATACTAAGTCATTAGATTTACATATTATAATGTTTTGTTGTTTTATAATATTTACTGATTGCATGTCAAAAAAGAATTTTTACTCATCAATAGTCTTGTCTCCCTCTGCGGGGAATTCCAGGGCGTTGCTATGTGAAAAGCCCTGTATTTCAAGCGCATGTGCATGGCACATGGATGACTCAATTTTTTATTCAAAATCAACTGTTCCGGCTAACGACGTTGCTATGTAGACAGCCCTGTATTTTTTTGCGCATGCGCAAGGCCAATGGATAACCCATGCAACTTTTATTTAAAATCAACTGTTACGGTTAACTGCGCATGAGCAGGGACAAAATAACTAAAACTGGGGTGGTATCAGTAACAGCTTGAGATAGATATCCTCTTAGTCACCCTCCGAGGATATTCATTTTATTTGTTATTTTATGTTTTTTTTACAATTTTAAAAATATGAAAAGCCTATATACTACATAGACATTAGACTTTTGACTCAAGTTTAAACGTAGTTTTATCTTTTTATGGAACTCGGGGAAATATTTCCGCGCACTTCAAAATGTATTGAAAATGATAAAAAAAAACTAGTTTCAGTTTATAGACCTGTGTTTATTTTCAAGCATTCTGATTGGCTGTGCTAAATTTAGCCAAGGGAGTTTCAAGCTAAGCTTGAACCAACTATTATGAAGTGCATGCAAAATGCAAAGGCTGAAATTTCTCCACAAGCTAGGCAAAAATACTGCCAGAGATGATGTATCAAATGCAGCCTTTCCAGTCAAGAAGTATAAACAGCATCTCTCTTTACAAAGTAAAGACAAGTAAGACTCTATTGATTATTTATTTCCTATCTACCTTTGCAGATGTCAGGGATATACTTTGTGTGTTACTGTTTTCCTCCAATTGGTCAATAAATAAGCACAGAGCAGCAGTGGTCTGTCTCATGGCCGTTTCCAGTGGGCATGTTCTTACAAAATAAGCTGATGAACCACTTCTTTTTTTCTCGGATAGACACCTACAGAAACTCAGGTTATTCTTATAAGGTTTTCACATATCTTAATTTAAAGCAAACAATATTTTATCAGACAAAACAAAAGAAAATATGGTACAAAAAGATCAACTTACCTCTTGCAGCTTGTCAAGTTCTGGAATAACATATGGTGAACCAGTGTCAAAGATGACAGCCTCATAGGATGAACAACCCTGTTAGGGACAATAATATAGAAGAATTGAGATATAAAAAAAGTAATGTCTAATGTGTACCAGAAAATTGGAAAAAAGTTTATTCAGAGTGAAAGTTGTTAACTTGCTATAAATCATAACAACTTCTAATTGAAGTAATTCAATTATTTTGATTTTGTTTGGTTGAAAACAATTTTATTAAAACCTATCACATTTGATTTATAGAAACAATCAATCAGTATTGTTGCATTTGCAAAAGTAATTTAGATCATTCTGCTCTTGTGCCATTTATGACCACATATACAGGATGGTACTTGGAGAATTTTGTTAAAACCTTATATTTTTTAGATTGTAATAATCAATCAAATAGGTTTACAAAAGCAAAAAGGTAAATCCCAAAATGACAAGTTAAGCAAGGACTGTCCCTTTTACGTAATGAAAAAATTTAAAATAAGGTAAATAAGAAAATAAAAGATCAGAATTTCACATTCTCATAGCTAAATGGGTACTATTCAGAATAACAATGATTTAAAGTAAGAGTCAATGTATCAATTTGCAAAATATTTGGTTTTCTTTACAAGGTTCTTTTATGTGACTAATCAGTGGATTATAAGATATGTCTACCTAACAATATTTTCCATGGTAAGCACAAAAGATGAGACCAAAAGACTTATTTACCTTGTATTTGATGCGCAATGGAACATAACAAAAGTGATGAGTATCTACATCCCGTGGAATGACAAGACGAGGCTCACAAGCCATGACGTAGAAGTGACGGAACGCCTGTAGGTGAAACCTGAATGAAGAACAAAAACAAAAATAAATAAAATCATGTTTGTAGTAACAACTTGCCAATTCTTGGATTTACAGTAAACAGTGAAAGAGATACTGTTGAACAGTATCGATTAAGTCAATGGGTCTAGATTTTGGGGTAATATTATGATATTATGAGGTCCACTTATTTGTTTGAAGCATTATGACAATATTTTTTGTTTGCTTAACAGTAGTGTTTTTAATATTGTATTTTCAAGAATAAATCAAGGATTGACAGACCTTTCATTGATCCCAAATTTATATTTAGTGAGGTTCGTTAAACCCTGTATCTACTGTAGCACAGACTATTTCTGATCTAATTGCATGTCTGTAAAAACATATCTCATCTTAGAGAGCTGACAAGTGCTAAAAGTTTCTACATTACCTGTTGTCTGTGCTTGTCAATGGGAAGTGTGGGTAGAGAGCACACAGCAAAGCTCCAATCGCATCTGGTGTTGTTTTCAAACTGTACCTGAAATTAAATATTTCAAAGATTGTTATACCAGACCATAAATATGGAAAATGAAGATTTAAATATAAATCAATGATATGGGTTATGTTAAATGATCATAAAAAAGGAATGAGATTCAAAAGAATTCTAATTTTGATGCTATTTCAAACACATGAAAATCTACAAACTACAATCTGTCCACTTTATGGGTTTATTTTAAGTAAGACTTTGGTAAACAAGAAATTCTCATAACTGCAGAAAAGGTTGTGTAATGTATGCCTTTACCAACAAAAGGCATGCAATACTAAAAAAAGATTTCATACACACAATAAAGAGAGATGATATTCACCAATTAATCAATCTTATCTACAAATTTAATCTAGGATATGAAATTAGTAAGTATTCTTTCTTTTTCTGTTGATGATCTAGGCCTGCTGTAGGCCTGTTCATTCCTATACTATCTGAATAACTTTATTTTAAATGGGTTGGTTGATTGGTTAAATGATATTTGGCTCATCTATTGAAAATATTTTCAAGCTGATTAACATGACTTTACTTGCAGAGTCTTGAAAATTACCTGAGTTTTCAATTAATTTTTTTATCCAAATATCTTATATGTCAGATTTTAAAAAACACTTACTTTCCTCCACCCAGAAACAGCAGACCTGTTGCCATAGCGTGACACATGTGATTGCCATATGCCAGTTGATGATGTTGTGGACCAACTCTGCGTCTTAATGCCCGGCATAAACGTAAAGTTTGCAAATCACCTGTTCCAGCCATTACCTGTTAAATATGAACATAAAAATAAAAACTCTTAAAACATGCACCCCCTTGTGAGTTTCCAAGATAGTTGAAGAGGAAAGTAATAGCTGCAATTTTTCAAGACATGTTAAAAATAGACAATGAAGCACACTGAACACAATGGTATCTTAATTAGTGCATTTAGCAACATTTTCTCACTTGGATTTATTTTCCTTTATTTTTTAAGTCAAATGTCACAATTATATCACTTAGTTATAAATTGTAAGATGAAAATGTCTCTAAATTCCTTAATTGATGGGCTTCCAAACTTAAATCTAACAGAAACAATTTGTTTCTATTCTAATATCAGCTGCCATATTGGTTTTTAATTTCTATTACTAAAGAAATGCAGTTCATAAATTGGGTCCGCTTAAGTACAAGAATCAGAAATGAAACAAAATCAACAATTTGTGCAAAGTCTATGCTTATATTGAACCAACTCTATTAGTTTTTAAAATTTTCTGCTACTTTGAGGAAAAGAGTGACATGGACTTAATACAAATTATTCAATTAAACTTCAAGATCATGACCGCCAATTCAATACTGTGAAAAAATAAGACATTAAAAGGCCAGATAAATGTCTGTTGGTTTCTTTAAGCATATGCTGGTGACAAAGCATAATCAACTTACAACTGCAAGTGCCAAGAGTTTAATACTGATGCAGTTCTCAACTGTGCTTCGGCCAGCTTGTTCAATCAGTTCTGCATCTGTCAGAAGTTTCATGCTGCCACGCACACTGTCAAGCTTTGGAAGTAGAAATAAACGATTTGCAATGTTAATTATCCAATAGAGAAATAATATAACAAATGCATCAGTTTCCATTAAATAAAAACAAATATTGACATGCTTATTTCTAGAACTCAAATACCAAAGGAATCTAGAAAAATAGTTTAGTCAAGCCAATTAATGAGTTTTCTTTGTTACACTTAAATTTATGCTAGATTTTTCTCTCCTTATTGAATAACCTCAATAGATGAGCTCCTCAATATTTTCTGAGGAAACAGTTGCTGCTCAAAAAGGGTTCAAAATTGAACAAATTAGGATGAATATGGTTTCTCTCTTTGAGAAAAACCCAGTATTTCAAGTAAACAGTAAAGTCAGATATCATTTCTTTGCCAATTGTAATTCTGGCAGTATAAATATCAGAAGTTGGATAGCTGCCTCCCTCTGGGTTAAGGAACGCGCCAAATGTTCAAACATGAGAGTGTAAAGTAGTGGCTAACACAAGATCAGTGTTTGCTTTCGACCAAGTTGATTCCACCCGAGTTGATAGCCGGCAAATGATACAAAAAAACAAATTTAATTGCTTGACATGTTTTAAATCTTAAAATCAAAGCTAATCTTCTACTTGTATTCACAATCGATTGACTCAAAAAAAGACATTTTTACTAATCTTTTAGCTTGGCTTGTTTCAGTATGATCTTGGTTGGAGCAAGGCTTCCCTGAGTTGAACTCTGTACAATGACGCCCTTACATGTCACTTACCAGAGGCAGTGAAAATGAACAACTTGTATGAGGGCTTGAGTAACTGCCTCAAGTTCAACTTCAGTAGCTTAGCATTGCCAAACAACAGACAAACTGAAGAGAACCAACTAAACCAACAGATCTCTCTGAGTCTTTGCTTTTTTTCTCTTCTTTGAGTAAATTGACCGTTTATAAATGTAGAAAATTCATTTTGTTTGGCAGTTTAAATATTCATTCTATAGATACATCTTTGTTCTTACCAATGTCTTAAAGGCACAACTGTTAGCAGAACCAGCAAACTTGAGGGCCATCACCAGACAAGCTCCACTTTGGATACTGCACAATGCTTGGCTAATGAAGATGAATGCAGAATATAATTACACCAGAAAAAAGAAATATTCATGGTAAATAACATATCTAAATATTGGTTTTACATCAAAATCCCTTTAAAAAATTCCTCTCTCAATTATTGATATTAACAGATTAATCAGAGCAGCCTATCCCTATTGTTTAAATAGTGACCTTCTATCTTTGACTTTTGTTTTCTAAATAAAAATTCCACTTAAAAGAGACAATTTCATATCTTAAGCATCAAATATACACAGTTAGTAAAAGATAGTATTTTTTACAGTAGTCTATGGTTACTATCCTATACTATCCTGAAATTGTCATGATAATCCTGATCTGCTACCTTTCGTATTCTTCTTTAGTGAATTTACCAGTATCCTGATTTTTTTCCCATTATCATGTCACTTTCTCATTACAACAAAATGACAAGGTCCAAGGCCTTATCCTCCAAATTACACTGAGAAAGTTTAGTTGTAGTGAAAACATCGGAGGAAGTGCGACCAAAACTTTGTGATTGAGAGTTGTCCATAACATTAATACTCATAATGGGGAGGCTTTTTTCTTTAAGTTATTGACAAATTTTTAAAGTCAGTTATATCAAGCCAGAATTAATATCATAGTTAGGGTAATAACAACATAGCACAGTCATAATAACCAGACATATATATTTTCTTTTAAAGCTGAGCCTTTGACCAAACACAAAATCAACTCCACACCTAATGTTTCTTTTACATTGTAAACATCCACTTTGTAGTAATGCATAATTTGGACATTTTTTTCCGTTTACTCACCTCATTGTTTGTAAGTCTATTGATGGATCAAGCTCTCCATCATCTCCACTGGGTGCTCGATAAAATGCATACTTTCTGACAATCTGTGGGAAAACGTTCAAACAGTAGAATCTGTGTTATATGTTCTCTATTGTTGGTTGGTTATTAGATCAGATAAGGAAGGAAAGAAAATATGCTACAACTCCTTGCTTGTGCCTTTTTAAGTTAAAAAAAAAAGAGAAATAGAGCAAAACAAAAAGAGAAGCAAGAAGTAGTTGCACCATACTTACAATGCAGTAGTGTCAGAATACATTTTTTCAAGAATTTCAAACTATCTATGGATACAACTTTTGACCATACTTTATTTATGATAGATTTGATCAATATGACATAGTCCCATACAAATGTATCTCGTACTAATTCTTTTTGATTAACACAATGTATTCTGATCATAAAAGAAATCCGTTCTATTGATATATGTGACTATTTTATCAATCAATACCAATTACAGGAACAAATGGGTAATTGTCTTACCTCAGGAACATTGCTGTCTACCCAGGCAGGAGTTGGCAAAACAGTTTTCCAATTGACCAAACCATAGCTGATTGTCTGAAAAATCATACAATATGCAAATCATTAGCATCGTCACTGATAGGTTGTATTCTCTTAATCAAACATCTGACAATAACAATGCTGCCTTTAATAAGCAAAAAGCTTTAATTGGAGTGTTTCTCAATCCCTGGGTACCTGTTACCTGTAAAGTTTTAAATCCATCAAGGCAAAGAAATTTAAAAAAAAGAAACTTTATTCTTCCATCGTGTCATATAAGTCACATCTTATTTTATAGGCAGTTAAAAAGGGTAAAAACCCTCTTCCATGAGATAAAAAAGAATGAAAAAAGTAAGCATCTGATCACAGCAGGCACAGAAATATCAATCATGAATGGATACAATTATATTTTAAACCACTCTTAAATGTGCAATCAAGGAAAATTTGGCAATTATCAGATATCTCAATAAAAATACATAATCATTTGTGCTAGATAAAAATTAATGTCTTGCATGTTTGATACATTTTTCAGATTAATCAACAATATTATAAATCTAAAGTGCACAATAAAGCTGACTTTTTTAAGTGAGAGATGAATAAAAAAAGAACTCACCCGTAAGCATAGAAAATCTGGTCGCACCTGGTCAAGCATGAATTGTGTGTCAGGTGCCTTGAGCCATTCTGAGACAGCACTGTAGTTAAGACAAACTTTTTTTTAACTCATTTACAATAAAAGATTATTACTATCTATGTCCTACTAGGTCTATTGAGTCAAGTAGTGATGATGGATGATATTAATATTATTTAAGTAAAGTAAAGTAAAGTAACCCAGACTCATTACTGAGCTTCGGGTAATCAGGAATTAGACTTTTTAGACAACAGCATTTGATGTAGTTTGTCATTGCTTTCCTCACCGACTTTCCTTCGCTTGGCCTTAAGAGGCTAGCTACTCGTTTTCGCAAATGGCCGCAGAGTCGACAAGGGATGTTTTTCAAACATAAAATATGGTTGAGGCTAGAGCTCAAACCCGCAGTGTTCTTGGTGATAGAACATCACTCTAACCAACTGAGCTATCTACACCCTCTTTAATATTATTAGGGCACATAAAAATCAAACAAAAGATTATTATCCGAAACCAAGTATTTACTACTCGTGGAGGGTATAGTGACGCTGCTTGTTTGTGTGTCTGTCTGTGGCAACGATAACTCAAGAAAGAGAAACAACTGATTGACTTCAAATCGTGTACAATGTTGTAATTCAACCCAATGAAGACACCTATTTAATTCCAGCAATATCCGTTAACAATTGACAGGGTTATGGAATCAAACTAATTACCAAGGGATAATAGAGATAAACTCGATTGGCAGGTTTCCTCTTCTTTCTGGCACTGGCGTTCAATATCGCTAGTGCGCAACTTTATAGTGCAGGACACGCATCCTTAATGAATCGTTTAAAGCGTATCATTGATTGCAATCCAAGCAGGAATTTAACTTTCTCAATGTTTTTCAAAAAACATTTTGATAAAGTCATATTTTTAAGTAATGCTGACATGGTACAATAAGGAAATGTTTTATTATTCTACTCGGTTTCGGGTTTGTACTCTATGAGTACTCATGTTTCTAGTTAATTATATAAAGAGTGTAAAAAGCAGTCAGCTTACACATAATTCAGTCAACAATAAGAATTGACTCTTTGAGCTTAAGCAAAAAACGATACAAAAAAATAATGATTTATCTAATTACTCATCTATGTTGACAACTTTATCACTTACTGTTTATATAAGAACAAGAAGACTAAAATCTGAAATAATCCAATAAATCATGGCAGCAATCATAAGCTTCACAGTTCACAGGTTAAACTTACCCGTTTTCTGTATTAAAAAAGATCATGCCTAATGCCAGAGTTGCCCCCGGGGAAGTTACATCTACGTTGACACTGTCACCTTCCTGAAAAATTATTTCAAAAGCTTATCATATTTTCTGTAGAAGAATTTTGTTAACATATATTTGTTATGTTATTTGTAATGATCTTACAATTTATAATGAGTAAAATGTAAAAATTCAGAATAGCCTATTTGTTATGAGTAATCACAAAATGATGAGTGTGGTGATGCAATGAATAGTCATTATTAGAATCTATAACAATATACACTGAATTGTATGCTTACTTGCATGACGATTTTCTCAATAGTCCCTGGATGGATTTGGCTGGAGTTTGAACACAGGATTACAAACATACTAAAAGGGTACTTCGAATAACAAAATTCATCAAAATGCAACTATTTTAGATTTTATGAATTTATTTTGCTTTTACCTATATTCCTAAACATTGCAGAGCGCCAAGTTACTGAATAAGCGGACGTCAAGGTAAGCGCACTTATAATAATCATGCAAAAGGAAAATTGGCTAAAGTGCATTCTCGGTTCTGGATTTTTTTAATATTCTAAAGGGTGGCTGAAATTTGGATATTGTTAATCTGTGATGTTGTCTTAAAACTTTTGCAGGGAGACTACGGACATTTGTGTTTACTTCTTTCGGTAGAAAGCAAGGCAATTGTTGGATCTTTAAATGGGAAAGAGACATATAGAGGCTGGAAAAAATACTGATGTTTTTATAGGTGGACATGGCTGAGCTTTTAACATGTTATAACTTACCTACCAAAGGGTACTACAAATGCTTTTGGTGTAAATGGTAACATTCTATGATTTTTAATTCAGATGTTTTCAAACGGGTGGGGAATATTGGCACGAAGCGCCATAACCAAGGGAGCCTGAGTTTTAATGAGGGGGAAATGGTCTTTGAATACTTTATTTCTTCTTCGGGTAAAACCGAAGCTACGAAGTCGCTAGTTAACCAATAAGGCTACAATTGATGCTTCATTTGTGTTCATGTTTGAAAGAAAGATACAAAAATATGTTTTTTAGTTATGTCAGATTTGACATCATAATGAACTGAACAGTTGCAAATAAGATACAGAAGATGCCGATCTAAACGTTGACACTTTATGAGTGCCTCTTGTGAGGAAATAGAGAAATGGTCAAAGCATTTACCTTAATCAGGAAGCTGGGGGCTTTGTGAATTCGTTCCTTCAATGGCCAGAGCTGTATGCAGAAATAAAAAATTAATTTTAGATCTCTTACAATTAAAAAAAAAATTTGAATTTTTTTCTTATCTTATAATATTTAAGCTTTCCTTGCCTCTCCTTCGTTTTACAGTCCAAATTCAACAAGTTGAACATTATAAACAAGTTTGCATAAGTGTGCTGCTATACACACATGTGAGCTTCCCTTTGCACAGAGGGTGGCTGATATTCATCTGAAGAAGGTTCTCTTGTATTTAGAGACTGCTAGAGATCTACAGTGAGGATATTTGTTTTGAATTTTGACAGACTTTTTATTTGTCATTATCATAAATCAAGACAATAGAAATCACTCAAATGATGTCTTTAATTTAAAAAAAAAGTTAATACTGTAGCTCACTTTATACTGAAATAGGAAAAAGAATGCAAGAAAATGTTTCTCCAATAAAAGGGTTGTTCAAGAAGTCTTTACCATGACTTTGAAGGAATAGGAGTACACCTATTTAAGTTGGTGAGTATCTAAATAGTGAATTGTTAAGACTGTGTGCAACATTCTACAACCTACAATGATTGTTTTGACCCTTAGAGATGTCACACTTCACACACTTTGTTCTATGGTGAACAAGCCTTCTTTGTCTTTAAAGCCTACCTCACCTAGGGGCGTACCTAAGCCATCTCCAGAAGGGCCAAATATCACATTAATTCTGTTGAAAATTGAATCTGATTACTGAAACACATGTTGAAATCACAAGTTGATTACTGAAGTTTGACAAATCCCATTTTAACAATAAGTGAATAATTCCAGGCCTATACAGGTTAAGGCATATATAATTGGAAGCAAGAAAATTGCCAAAAAAGGTTAATGTAATAATAGAAAAACAATGAGTATTTTTACCATCTGCTGTGTGTGTCCACCAACCATAAGGTGATACAAGATGTCTGCCATACTCAGGTTTGACATGCCAGTCATCTGGTTACCTTTCTGCAAATAAAAGAAAATGACTATTATCAAATGTAATATCTTTTTCTTCACAAAAAAACTGATCAGTTAATCATTCTTTTAATGCATTCTTAATGTAACTGCATCTTTATAATGATGATTTATAAACTTCAGGCAGGCTTGCCTTAGCATCCTGAACCAGCCTTGATCTTATGAAAAATTGCAGTGGTGGTCCTGGAATACCATCATTAACCATCGACCAGAGAGCATTGTGGTTTTGACTACTGCAGGGTACAGCCTGCTCTGGCGCTGTCAGTAGCCTAAGCCACTTAGCATCTACAAACCAATCGGGCAATCCTGTTCACATGCACTACTGTGGTTTTATTTCTGGATGCTATCAACCCTGACTTTTGTATCAGAGACTTGTTGCAGTGTGAACAGAATCACCCACCTTTACCAATATCCTCCTTGGCAGAAGTCTGTCAGACTGTCAACCAACCCCTTTTTAATTACTGAACTTTCCCAGTAGTCTTGATACATATATTCATATTGTACACATATCCATACCTCTATGCACATGTATACATAAAAACAGAACTCAGAACCACCGTGGAGAAAGAACTAGTTAAGGGTACTTCAGCAAGATATGTCAGGTTACTTTACATGGTGCAGAGTAGTTAAGACACAGGGGTGGCTGGAGTTGGAACGATGTGATTATGAAAGTACAAAAATATACTGAGTAGGAAAGTGGGGAACTGTTAAGCATGCCAAGATTTTTCCCTAGAAAAGGTATTTTACCTAGGATGGCTTAGGCTACAAAAACTAACTCAAAGCAGAAATGAATGCAAAAAAAGTAGCACAAGAGTGCTTAGCCTTGAGATAATACATACCCCAAACATGATAAGCCCCAATGAAAGCCCAGCTGACAAAGCATAGGAATCTCGATCCTGACAGTTTTCCATCTCTGGACCCGGGGGTCGACCTGAGGATATCATTGTGGAATTTTACAAAATGTGAAACTCTTAATCATATTTCAAAAGAATTCATTAATCATCAACATAGTTCAATTTCAAAAGCTGCATGAGATATTTCCTTATTTTGAGCTCTTGAAGTGATATTTGAAATGAAAAAAATAGTCAACAGATTTGCATTACAATAATAGCTTGAATTGAATTGTTATATTTTATTCTTTAAAGGGAGAGTACAAATATTGCACCAAAAAGGCCTACATACCCAACATACATCTATGAAAAGATTCAATATAGAAACCTTAAGGAAGGTTGAACTAAATACCTGTCAGAATAACCTGTTTGTCAGTTACTTTACAGATTTTTCTTTCAATGAATACGAGAAATATTCAACATCAATCACCTATTCCCATATTCTAAGACATTAATTCCACCTTCTTTTTACAGGATTGCCACAGAAATTCCAAAGTTTCTGCAAAGGTCTATTGTTTTTAGTTACATCTCAAAAGAGCTAAAAGGTATGAAGAAGGAAAAAACTAATAACTAACAGGGGCTTAGCTGGTTCAAAAATATCTACTGGAGACTTCTCCCGAGGACTGTGGCAGCCATCTTTATCAAGTCAACAGCTCAAATACAAAATAAGATACTATAAACCTACTGCAAAATTAATGCTTTTTGCTAAACTGTGGTTTAGTATTTAAGATGCAGCAAATTTACCTATCTCCGACAACATGATTTCTGCCATGGGCAGGTGTCCAGTTCCCTGATAGAGGAGACCAACTCCCATGATGGCCGCCACTCGTATATTGTGTGGGATGTTGAGCTCTGTGGAGGTGGGAGGCAGCAGTGCAGAGATGTGACAGCTCAAAGCTTTGGTGACAGTCAAGTCCATACTGCCACGTCTGGGTAAGAAGATATTACAGATATAATATTTATCAATATGATTAGATTAGCAAAAAAATGTTTTAATCAGATTTCAGTCATAAAAAATTACTCACAACTTGAGTTGGCTGGTGGTTTGATTTCTGTGCAAAGTGTTTTCATTTTAATTGATTTTGTCCATGTTATTGAAAACTCATTGATCTATAAATTAACATGTTTTTGTTTAGAGCGTTGGCTATCAGTTTGATTAGGTCCACCCTGGTTAGTTGACTGATTTTTCATTGATGAATTCCTTAACACACTTATGTTTTGTTTAAATGTTGTGCTTCCCTTTGCTCAAAACGGGTTCTTCTATCTGTTTACAGAACATACTCTTATATTGAGATTGCTAGAGTAGAAATAAGAGGAAGAGAAAACTAGAAATAAAAACAAATACTTACTTAGCAGCAGACATTCCCAACAGGATGGCAATACCAAGAAGCTCATTTCCCTGCAGTTAAAAAAAAAAACAATGAATGAGAAAAACAAGAAAAGATTGAACATGACCGTTAATGCAAAAGTGTACCAAAGATAAACTGAAGCAAGAATGCTGGATATAGTTCGAAAGATTATCTACAAATAGATTATGTTTTTAGAATTTCAAACAAAATATTTCTTCATTTGTTTAGCTAATCAATTCACCGCTCAAGTGTACAAGAAGAATCATTTTAAATATAAACCATTTGTGTATAGCGTCACAATGTGATTAACTCAGAGATAACCACCAATTATCACACTGCAAGTCTCTAAATAGCATGAAATGATAATTGTGTTTACATACTGTGTGACAGGTTAATTACAAAAAACTCTAGTAATTTCTAACAGTCTGTTCATCAAAATGTTAGCTATTCTGAAATGTTTTATGCAGTACCGGTCAATGAAATATACTACAATATTAAATCAAGCGTTTGTGTGTGGAGGAGGAGGAGGTTGAAAACAATTTTGTGTGGTGATTGCCTCTATGTGAAACCAATAGTAACCTGCTTTACAGAAAGTGTTTTTACTTCGTCTGACGTAAGCCTTGAAAGGTCAATTCAAATCTGTTTCAAAACTTCACTCAAGAAGTGTTTATAACAGAGAGAGAGTTCAAAACCAACAAGACACTTTCATTTTAGGCAAAATATCACACATTAATGACAAAAATTGTCTAGGTCTTCAGAAGAAGAAACAAGAAGATTAGAACCCACCTCGCTTATGTACTCAAAAATATTAAAAGTGCTGAGATTTGGCAGATGCCCATTCAAGCCAAGCGCCATCAAGAAACCTGCGAATTCATTACTCAGTTCTTTTGGCTTGTTATAGATGATCCATGCAGAGTCAACCTGATGAGAGACAGTGGGTATCAGTTTAAGACATGATCAATTGACATATTATCACCTGATGAGAGACAGTGGGTATCAGTTTAAGACATGATCAATTGACATATTGTCACACCTTTAAGGTAATTCTCTAAACAATGATCAGACATAAACATAAACATCAAAGAAAGACAGTTTGATATACCCTAAATCCTTGTCTATAAACCACTGCCGTGATGATTTGAAAAAAACTCTTTCCCAGGCCATATTCCTCATTAAAAAGCATCATTAAAAAACACTTTCCTGTCTGTCAATATGGTCTTGTACATATGCTGCACCAAGCAATTCAATACAGGATAGAAAGGTTTTTGGATATCTGTGTACGACTGTATTTCAAGACTTCATTGATATGGAGTATCAGTTACCATGTGCGTTGTTTTATAACCACCAGTTGCATAAAGACTCAGAAATCAATTTTGAATGCATCAGTATCAACAAAAAGAATTGCAAATCATTTTGGAATACCCAAGTGCAGCTGGTAGACAAAGATTTAGGGTACTCAATCCATCGAAAGACAAACGTAATAAAAATTCAAACATTACCTCCCAAATTTTTTAGCAACTCATAATGTTCCTCGCTAAAAAACACGAGCCAAGTAAATTGTTAACCCCAATGATTTAAATATTAATCTTACATCCTGACTTCAGAGCCTTAAGTCCTTTATAAAAAAGACAAAAACATTTAAACATTAAGTTGTAAAAATGGAGTACCTGTGTAGTGTCAGCAATCCTTAGACCAGCAGCTACACCATTGTGAAACTGAGGCCACACTGACATGTTAGAGGGAACATCAATGCGTGTCAAGTCAACTGTGGTATTCCTGCCAGTTACAAAAAGACAATGACATTTTATAATTGAAATGGAAACTAAATTCAATCAAGCTTCACTATAATCAAAGTTATAAATTTTGAAATGACAAAATCTATATAAAAAACAAAACTATTCAAGCACAAGCAGCATCTACCGCTCCCTCCCTAATTCATGTTTCAAGATGGATGTAAACCCAGATAAATGTTCTCTAAAAAAAAGTGGAAGAGGTTGCAAAAGGTTCATATATAAGTTATAAATTCCATTTTACTCACTTCCAAAAATTTCTTTCAACATATAAACAAACTTTCTATCATATTTAATACCACATTCATGCACTTTCCGAATCCTAAGTATTTGCTGTTTTATCTTTGAATTTATGATTCCTTGTTTAACAGAACAAAGAAAAAAGAACAGAAAGAAAAATCATGACTTGAAAATTCTAATACAAATATGCTAGATAAAACATGCAGTGACTTTAGAAATTCAAATCTCATAATCTAACAATTTACACAGCAGACAAACTAAACAAAACAAATTCTAATATGAATGTGTTAAATGAGATCAAAAGTCTTGACCTTGGTGGTGCTCGTCCAGTGAGACATAGCTTGGGTATGGGCAGAGTCTCTGTCAGTAGAGTTTGACATGTGTGTAAGGTGAACATACCCCTGAAATACACAATATTTTGAACATTTGTAGAATAACATATGATCTAAAATATTCTAAAAGTTAAATTAAAAAGTAACAAAAATCTTGGCCTGAAGTGAAATGCATTTTTTTTTATTTCATGGATTTGTTTGGAGTATAAGCTATGAATGAAATAATTGAAGGGTAAATCCTTATTGAGTCTAAGAAATTTTCTGAATTTTTTTTTTAAAGTACAACAACATGGGTAAATTCTCAATTCAATTATCAATATCTTCAGTTAAAGAGAATGAAAGCATAATTTAAAAAGGTATTTTAAAATTCAATCATATCATAAAAATAATGTTTTTATTTCAAAACAAATTATGAATATTAACAAATAACTGATTGCTTTGCTCATCGCCATCAGCTCATACGAAATTAACTTTTATTAGTTGACCAATTTTGGGTTAATTGACTGCTTTACACACCCATTATTATGCTAAATACTTTGGTGCTTCTCTGCATCAAAATGGCAGCTACCATCAAACAGTAGAGACTGGCATGGCATAAAAAAGCAATTTTAACAAATTTTCATGCTTAAAATGTTCACCTACAGCAGAGATCAAACCTCGGAAATCTTGTCACACTGGAATACCAGTACAGTATTTTAACCCCTTGACCATTGCCCTCTTTATAACTAGTTTAAGTATAAGTGTTTTGAAATTTGGGATCATCACAAATCAACTAAAGTCAAACCTGAGTCAAACCATCAGCCAAAATGGTCACCTGCCTACCCAGTTGTAGTAGTCCTTCAACCATTTTTTCCTATCTAAAAGTGATGTTTAAAATGGCCACCTATCTTCAGTGGCCACTTTCAGCAGAAACGCAGCATGGCCTCTCTAGCCAGGTTTGACTGTACAGTTGATACAAACATAACAGTATTTTTAAACAGCAGACAAATAAAAATGTGTTTCACTGTGTCCAACTATGATTTACCTTCCAACTGGCAGTGCCATGGTGCGTACACATGTGTTGAGTAAGACTTTCTCCTGCTCCTCAATGAAGTCATGGTCGCTTACTTCTGGTCTTTGCTTGATAGAGATAACAACTGGACGAGCAGACTGAAGAAGACGACGCACTTCTTGAAGGCGAAGGTCTTTAGGGAACCTCAGTTTCAGAACCTGAGCAAAATTATTTGTTTAAATATAGTATTGATAAAAAATTGCTTCAAATGCGATTATGTCAAGATAATCAAGTAAAAAGTCATCTAAGATTTTAAATATATTTATTATTGAATATTTGCTATTTACCTTTTTTGATAATTTAAAAAAAATGTAAAAAAAAAATGCAATATCTATAACATCTTAAAATCAGACCTGTAATTTCACCATAAGTTTGTTGTGTTTTAGACCACCTGAAACACAAGAAAGGTATATAGCAGGTCTCTCATTAATTGACTAAACTAGCAAAAAGTAAGACAAACATACAGCACAGGTTACTGATAAGACAAAGTGCCTGACATCTAAAGTAAAAAAATTGTCTGAAGAAAAAGATGTGATTTAACAAGACTGTTGCAAAAATGCTGTATGGCAAGTCTACACTATATTCACACATACTTTGTTTGCAAAATCTCAACATATAGAGGACACAACATTGAACAGAGTTGTGGGGAAAAATTAAGTTACACTAACCTCTTCATCCAGGCAATCCATCCCATCATTCTCCTCTTTATCGACGTCATCCTCTGGTTCAGTCACAGGCTGAGGTAAGTGAAATCCTTTGATTTTAACACTAAGAGCTGCCAGCTGAGACAAATCTTGGCGACCTTCAAACAAAAATAGTTTGATTGATAAATGTATTTAAATTTTTGCAAAATGCTTCTCAATAACACATGGTAGATTATATTGACAACAGTATTACTTAACGAGTAAAACATTGGATGTTATGTGTAGCACAACTTTTACATCCTATCCAGTCATAGTAAACTGGCTTTGAGCTTAACAGTCTTAGCACAAATCTTTTAATGCCAGGTTAGACAACTGCTTATCTACTGACTTAGGTATGATTCAAACATCCGACCTTCCGTTAATGCATGATATTTATATAGTGCATTTTCATCACTGCTCGATGCACTTTCCATGATTATTACTCCCGACGGGCAGCACGGAAAAACACATATACATTCAGAGTATCAAAGAATCAACCGACTTAGTAAATTTACGAAGACATCCACTACAACGGAGACACACATGAATATACAGCGTATACAAGGAATCTGCAGGTTAAGTGATAACTGATAACCCAAGTAAACTTACAAAACCAGGTACCCATTTATACTGCTCGGTGAACAGAGAAAACAACCTTTGATTAACAACAATAAAATATTGTCTCTTAAATCTGTTTCTAAGTGAACCATGATAAGAAGTAAATATTAATAAGTACAAATTTGTTCTGCATTCCTAAATTGTACTTTTTACTCATACTGTACTTTTGTAGTTAAGAAAATAAGAAACATCTATTACAGTCACAAACTAGTAGGTAGTGTCAAAACATCAGCTGTATGCACTGTTTTGGAATGGAGCTGTCTTTGACAAGAAACTGATACATACAAAAATTAGATGCCAATCTTATGTCAGTACTCACCTACGAGGTCATAAGCATACTTAGGCCAGTCAGAAGGAGGTTTTTCTCTGCACTGAAGACAAGCCTCTCTCATAGGCAAACTAATGCCAATGGGCAAACAATCCAGGTCTCTTTGACTCATTTCTGACCAAAAAAGGAAAGAAAACATAATATGAATAAGCCATATTTAACCACTCTTGGGAATTCTAGTAACGATAAAGAAATAAAAGAAAGAAAAAAAATTCACTGTCTGTTATTGTTTTTCTTGGAATTCTAGTAATGATAAAGAAATAAAATTGAAAAAGAAAAGAAACATTGGCTATATGTTATATGAGTGAGAATAAAACAAAGAGAAACATCAAATAAATAAAAGGCAATTCATATCAAGTATTTATTAACTTTCTATTAACTTAGTCTATAGATACAACCAAAACATAATACTGATGTGTGTTAGAAATCTAAAATCTCTCTTACTTAGCAAGGCAGTAAGTCATACTCACCTAACTCAGTCATGGCCAGTACAATTCTCTCAGCCTGTGAGTAACCTGACACCAGACGTAGACCCTTAGACATTGACCAGGACAAGGGAGTGTCAATTGTTGGTGGTCTGTGACCTGTGTGATAGTTGGAGGAAATTTTATAAGTTTGAGAAAAACATTGTTACCAAAGAACAATCACAAACATCTGAAACTGAAACCTTTATTTATAAAAAAAAACATCATCGCATTCTGGACTTGTCCATAAACCTTCCACCCCCCTTTCAACAATCTTATGGAGAGTTTTGATGCTCATTGTGCCACCAGTCAAGAACTTGTTTCTTTTTCCAGTTCCCTTCACTTAATTTCAAAATACTTATCCAGTTCCATAATAAAAATATTATCAAAATAATCATATAAAAAGCCTCACCTGCAGGTGCAAGTTTCTTAAGACATTTTTCAATACACAGCTCTGCTGGGAAGTCAGGGTTCAACAGTATGGAATACACCTGCAATAAACAAAGTTGAAATCTAAGATCAATGATAAGTTGAAACTCTAAATCATTATCACAATATAATTGCACACTTGACGTCATCTTACTAATTAAATTTTGTTTATGTTGCAATTCTGATCCTGCCGCTAATTTCAAACTCCATGGCTATTTTTAGATTAAAGAAAATAAAATTACTTATAGTCATTCATGAATGTTGGGTTATCAGGAGTAAAGTTTCAACCTTTCAACTTACTTTTTAACTACAAATCAATTGCAAAATTTTGAGTGTGCTTTTTAATGACAAAATATGAAATATCCTTTATAGAAACTGTAAAAAAAAGGCCTGCTAATTGTTCGCATGGCATATGAGGTAATTTGTTTATTGCTTTCCTTGCCTTCTAAAAAGACCTCACTACCATTTATTATTCAAATGAAAATAATAAGCTTGTATCATTATTCTTACATCAATCATGTAATCATATCAATAATAAATAATGGTAGATAAACATGGTAACGTACAGACATGACTTTACATACAGTTTCACAAACACCAGGAATATAAATCATTGGTATCTGTCTGCTGTTCTCTGACATAGAGATTCAATTAGAAACTTTTATAAATGAGGCACTTTTAGGCTATGGTCATTTATGTCACAAAAGTGTGCGCTACGAGAACGGACTAAAATAAGGGGTTTGGGTTTTGGAAATATTCATATAAAATACAACTTCCCTCTATGTTGCTGAAATCTTGATATAGTACAGCTATAACTAATAATCACCAAACCAATTGTTAATGAATGTTGATTATTTTTGGTCAAATATCAGTTTTTTTGACATTCTTCAAAAAGATTGAAAATGAATGAAAACTTGACTTGAAATTTTTAAACAAAACAACAGGAAGGTAGAAAATCATGATAACTTACAGACATGACTTTGCGAACAGTTTCACAAACACCAGGAATATAAATCATTGGTTCCTGCCTGCTGTTACTCTGACATAGAGATTCGTTAAGCCAGGCTTGCACACTTGGTACTTGCTGGGGGTAGATGTGAGGATACTGCAGTTTCTGTAAGTCAGCTGCAAGCAAAAAAACAAAGATGGTGTAGTGAATGACATACATAAAACAATTACTAGCATGAAGACATAGTCGTGTGGACCAAGTGACTGAAATGCGGGAATACCTTGCACTGAAATGCAGGAATACCTTGCACTGAAATGCGGGAATACCTTGCACTGAAATATGTGACGCTTCCCATCGAAAGGTGCCACTTGTCAAACTTATAAGTTTTGAAATATAGGGTGATTAGGGTGTGTACTACCAAAATACGTTTTTTACTTATTTCCTCCCACCAACCATTTTACTTTATAAGTAACAAAGATTATGAAAAAATTTAAGATTGTATGTGTTTAAATCCAGGAAAATGTAAGCCTTTTTTTTCTTTAGATTAATTTTTAAGTACTAGCCTTACGTGCCTAAAAGACCTTGTTGTGAAAGATATATTTTTCTTGGTTGATTTTTCATTGAAATTGATATTTTAGAATTATGAAATATCCGGTTGTAGGCTTTGAAAACAAAACACAGTAATACAAAATGGAAACTTATAATATAAAATAAACATCCAAGTTTTTTGACATTCCTAAAACTTATAACGTTGATAAATCTAGCGTATCTCAAAACTCTATTTTACAAAAAGCATCATAAGAACAATAGAGTCAAACAATAATACTTCATCTTGGTTTACTTACCATCTGTGATCTGACTGAGGTCATCCACTTGGTGAAAAAGATGCGGGAAATCTCTACGGTAGTAGTCTGTGTATGTCCAGCATCTCAAGTCACTAAAGTATGGGGGGAAAAAAGTTAATGGAAGATATCAATCTTCAGTCAATGTAATTTACACAAAGCATCATCATCATAGCTACCTTAAGAGGTTAAAACATTGTCTCAAAGCACTTATTAATTATTATTATTATTATTATTCAAAAGAGCAGCATCCCTTGTGTCTGTAGAAACAACATAATAGTTAAATGTGCAGCATTATGGTCTAAACCTAGGCATTGAACATGGGAGGAAAATGTCAAATGTTTGAATCCCATACAAGCCTAATGCCATTTGTCCTTGAACATTTTCAAATACATCCACACTCAACCAAGATAGAAATAAGAGGTGTCTGACCTTCAACAACAAGCAAAGTATTAGAATACTGAGATGAAATTCTTAAAAGGCAGTTCCCTTGTATACTTCCCAGGAAGCTTAGAAGTTACAAGTACGTCTTCACAGACATATCAGAGTTATAAAAGATTGAAAAGAACATAGAGCACACTTTAGATATTGTAATGTGTTTATAAATGTGAACCCTTTCATGATGTGAAACATTTGATCTATGCTGCTTCAAAAAATGTAAGAAACCCTTCTTACTTCTGCCTTTTTTTTTCTTTTAGCTTCTGCAATAACTTTTCCTTCGTGGTTTGTGCCTATTTTCCACAGTTTAAACAACTTCTTGAGAGTAAAGACAAGAATTGACTAGCAACTAACAACATGCAAAGTACTGATACTCGTATGCACCATGCAAGGAAATATGCAATTTGTTCAAATGTTACTTCTCTGCCTGGCCAGTGTTCATATCTTGGTAATATTGATGTCAAAACAAACTGCAATTATAACTATTACGAATTTTAACAATGAACCCTTAATTTTATCAAAATACACCCTTTACTCAAAGACAATTTTACACAAATGACTTACCAGGCAATTTGATGAACAAGGGGGGCAAAGGCAGACAACTCTTCTTGCAAAAGAATGTTCATCTTCATTTCCTGTTGGTAAAGAAAAATTTAAATTAAATTAAAAAGGATATACATCTAGAGATTTTTAATTTTAGCGAGATTCTGAAAACACTATAAAAATAGTTATTAAAAAAATAATGTTCCAAACCCATTATGATTGATTGAGATATACACAATCAATATTTAAACCCCATCATAGACATACAAGAAAGGTCAAATTTTCATAAAATGCTTGCACATAATACCTTAGTCTAATAAATGACAAAGTAAAAAAGAGAAGACCTCAAAATCAAAGAACTTGATCATCTTAAAAAATGTCTGAGCGTGTCAGGTTACACAAAGTTGGCATGGGCTTGAGCTTCCCTTCGCCAAAATGGCAGCCATTATCTTACTCCAGAAGGTACTGTTATAGCACTTCCTATAGTATCAGTTACTCAGTACACATAATCTTGCAATTTAAATATACCACAGTCTGGTGGTAGATGCAAAAGAAATTAAAATTATTCTTTTTATAAAAATAAAATAAATGAGTTAAGTTTACTATGTATAAATACAAAAAACTTACCTCATAGACGAGGTGAAGAGCCATGAGAACTGATGGGCAGTATGGGAAGAGTAATGCAGAACTGTTGATGCCACAAGGACAAGAGGGTGACCAGGCATTGACCACTGGCTCTAATTGGGGGAATCCCAACACTTTGTGCCACTGTGATGAGTAGGTGTGATGACTGCTCTCTACCAGGCTCTCCCAATCCTGTGTAACATGATGAGTTGTCAACTATTAAAACACTTGTTGAATCTTAATGAACATTTCCAAAATTGTAAGAAGACTTAAAGTATAATTTTACAAAAACTATTGATGCCATACTCTACTACACTCAGACTGAAAATAACAAAGTTATATCGGTCTTAGTGTTTGATATCTAAAAAACGGCTCTTGAAGTTGAAATATTAATCGTAATAGAATTAACACAACAGCTAATTTGATACATTCAAATTGAAACATTTTTACTTTGAAATCCATTGTTTTTGCAAAGAAAAGGCTGATAAAACCATGTTCATAAAAACAAGTTTGGAACATTCAACCTCTTATTCCCTTTCAGGCTTTTTTCACAGAATCAAATTAAGTTACATGAGGCATGTATTGAATGGCAGTGTCAAATTTGCATTGGGCATTTTTATAAGAAGAGACAGAGATCAAAATATATATACATCATATTTTTCAACAATCTACTTTAATGATAAGTATTCCCATCAAGAATGATGAATAACAGAAATTTCATTATTACTACATATCGTGAAAGAATTCATACTCAAAGTAAAAGAAAAAATCCACCCTATCAGCATAAACGAGTGTGAACAGATTTTGATTGGACAAAATTAAGCTATAAATCTGTGGCAAACAAAAATTAAAGAATGTTCACCAACTTATCAATTATTTGTAAAGTTATAAAAGGATTTACAAAAAAATAATGACTTACCATATCTGCCCCTTGGTCAGAGGGTCTGGCTTTCTTTGACTTGAGCGTTGGAGATGACCCTCCATCATTGCAATCCTAGTCAAAGAAAGGGAGTAATAAGTAGAAATGGATCATCTGATCAGACAATAAAAGTTAAATGTACATTATAAAAAAACATTGTTTACATTTATGCTAAAATAAAGCAAAGAAAGTGCACTATTTCTCATGAGGTAATATTTACAAGAACATCTGAATGCAGTCATCATAGCCCTTGATTTATCTCAGAAAACCGGACTGTGATTTTGTTTGGAAAACATTAACATGCAAGCAATAAAGTGAGACACAAGCTTATGAAATAAACACATGAGGCACAAGTGTATCCTTCTGATATTAAACAATGATTAGTTAGATTATTACTAATTGATATTAATTGATATGTGGTTAACATTTTTTACAGACATCAACATTTTGTGAGGGAAAAAACATGCCAAATTATGATTGATAACACACATTCAAGTGAAAACACATGTAATTTCACCTTGCTAGTGAGAGCCAGCTTTCCTGTGTCATATCCAATGAGTCCTAGGATACTTTTGGTGAACATTGACCATTCCGAAACATTTCCGACCCCACCAGGAGCATTGCGCACAGTATACCAACAGGCCAGAACCTGTAATGCAATTTGGCTTGGAAGCTGGTGTTTCATTGCTTGCAGGCACAGAGATACTGTAAAAAGTTCATTCAAAACCACTTTAACTTCCTCAGAAATAAAATTTGTGAGAGGATAAGAATACTAAAAGGGAAACAGATATTGTCATAATTTCCTCATTATATGAGGATATATATAAATACAAAAATAAATTCAAAAGTATTATTTTTTTTAAACAAAAACACAAGATGATGCAAAAGTCATAGAAACCTTTATTTGTGATGTAAATGGTACTGAATCTATTCTTTTCATAAACCCAACAACTTACGTAAATTCCTAAAAATAATGCTACTCTATAGTTAGTGTGACCCCCTACTCCATGTACTAAAAAAAATATGACCCAAACCAATCAATGTCTCAAATATAATGCAACCTCTACTTATGACATTCACTAAAAAAGTGTATGAGACAGATTTGACGATATCAAATAATAATGAATAGAATATCTGACCTTGTTTTCAGTTACATTGATGTTTAAGTTGTTTCATATGATGAGTGCTGATAACAATCTATCATGCCATATTTTAATCTATCTAATGGAACTTACAGTATGTAGTTTGTATAGCTCTTTAAATTATTTCAGTAACTTACTGCCGGGTGAATCAGTCATGGCAGGTAACTCTGTACGACACAGAGATCCACTGAGTAGCTCCACAGAAAACTTTTTCCCAATATTGTCCCTAAGACCTTGGATAAAACTGTTACCAATAGGCAGTACTCCAGTGGTGGAGGAGTCAAGGCTTGGCCCACCAGAGTCCCCCAAGTGAACACACACAGGAGAGATGTGAGTCATCTGGAGATGGATGAAATCATAAACGCTTAACAACAAACAAAGGCTTCTGATCTTCTGGACTGTTTATAGCTATTATTACAAAGACAACTTAACAAAAGACAAGAATTCCTTCAATAAAAGAGATAAGAGTAAACACATGACACAAACAAACATTCTTTACAGTCCTCAAAGGTAAGCTTTGTCTAAGATAACAAAACGTACATTAAATCTTGAAATTTCAAAGATAACTAACAAAAGTTGTTTCACTGAGAGAAAAAAACATGGTTTTTGCACTTTTCTCCTCAACGGCTTGGAGTTGATGGACTATTGTTTGTGTGCATTCTTATATCAATCGTTCTTAAAAGACTCCATGATTTAATCTATTGTAAGATAAACAAAAAGTTGTTTATTTGTTATCAATAAAATATGGTTTTAAAAATCCACAATTTTGATGTCATTTTTAACATGAAGTGTGTAATTGTTAAAGGCTAACTATGTATGAAAACCGTTACCATATGTTGAAAACTTTACTCTGCAACTAACAAAATAGATCCACTTAAGTTGGATTTTACTTATAAACAAATAAACAACTTTTTTGTTTCCTGTATATATGGATAAAGTTATAGAACCTGTACGGTAAATTTGATATAAGACCACACAAAATGGTCCAATGGCCGTTAAGGAGAAATGTGCAAAAAGCATGTGTTTTTTCTTAGTGGAACAACTGTAAGATTGCAAATTTAAGCACAAGGCTGTGCGATATAATAAAGCAATGAGGAATATAGTTTAACCTTTCCCTTGACTAAACCTTGTGATAAGTGTGAGGAACATCAAAGTGTGGAGTATCTGTTTGTCATATGTCACGATTATACAGTTTCTGTTTCAACACAAAATTCTATTTTAGATAAAACTCCTAAAAGAAAAGGTTAATCCTATACTATCTTACCCCTTCCTCCATCCTGATGTCTTGAGCAGATGGTGGCCGACTACTGGTCAAATTGTCTCTTCTTGACGGGCTGCTCATTGGGGTCGTAGGTCGCAAAAGTGATAGTGAACCAGACCCTAAGGGTAAAACTGGAATGTGAACCTGGCTTACCTGCACACACAAAAAGAAGACAAATACATATGTTATTGTACTTGATTGTAATATGAAGTGACTTGATAATAAACAGACTTTATTACATAACATGTGTGAAAGTTGATCATTGTCAACTGGGGTGTTTTGATGACGCAGTGCCCTTGAGAAATCAAGTCACCTTTACAATCTCACTCAATATCAAGTAAGTCTGAGACAACAACTCTGTAGCTGTACTCCTCACCAAACAAACTCTGTTATCATTTGGTAACAAGTATTATCACATCTTTTGCCTCTTTACATATATAAAGTAATCCCTAATGTCAAATATCATGTATCTTGATCAAATATCGCAAAATTAAAAATTAGTTAAAAAATCACAGAAACTTGTTCATCAAATATAAAACACAAAATATTGATAAAAAATTGAAAAAGAATTAACATACCCGAGTGGTGCCACTATACAAAATAAGAGCTCCAGATGTCTCTAACACAAGCAGCAGATTTTGGCTCTGGAGAATAAATCATTTAGCTTTTTTCATCTTCAAAAAATTCAAACTCAAAATTTCCAAGAGACAAATAAGTTTGACTTTTGGTGGGAAAGAAATAAGAGGAGAAAATATAGGTTGTTTAACCTTGAGAGGAGATTGTATGCCAAATTTCATTTTTTATAATATCAGCATAAGTTCTTTAGGGGTTAGGGTCGGCTTACATAGATAGGGGCCTCTCCATTGGGGTGCTGATCCTAAATGTATAAAACTAGATGAAACTGGTCATTTCTATCCTAGTATAGGTTGCAATCTAAGGGTTCAACCATGTTGTTGGATTAAATAACCCTCCTGATTCTATTTTTCCACTTCAAATTCTGAGGGACAGAGGTCTCCTGAGTCATTAACAAAATATTTGTGCGTCCAGAAAACGGATTTTCCTGGATTTCAGAAAAATCAGCGTTGTGTACTAAAATGCCCATATATTGGTCAAATATCATCTGATTTTGATAAAGTTGGTCTTAAATCAGAGGGAAAGTGACTTTCTAAGCGATAGTGTCATAAATCTATCGGAAACGGAAGGTTGAGGTCCTAAGGCTCATGAAAACGGATTTCCCAGGATTTCAGAAAAAATGGCGATATGTGTACTAAAATGGCCATATCTTGGTGAAATATCAACCGATTTTGATGAAGTTAGTCTCAAATGAAAGGGAAGAAGTCCCTCTAAGCAATTATGTCTTTAAACTATGGAAAACTGGAGATTTAAAACTTCAAAACACATGAACTAATTCCCAGGGGATTTCCCAAAATGTTGTGATTCACTGAGGCTCAGAAAATTCTGTGATTCTCGGGGGATTTCCAAAAATTCAGCGATTCCCGGGGGATTTCTGAAAATTCAGCGATTCCCGGGGGATTTATGAAAATTGGTGATTCCCGTGGGATTTATGAAAATTGGTGATTCCTGAGGGAGATAAATTGGCGGCAGTCACACTTAAGAGTAATATTACAAATTTATCTATCGGTTTGCTGTGCAAAAGATAATTGCTTGGTTCATTTATATTTTGAGGTCATTTTAAGGTCAAAGTCAAATTAGGTTTTTGAAGGCCAAAGAAATACAACACTTTTCGATATCTTTATACACTTTTCTATCATCAAATCATAAATCTAGCAAGAAGTTGTTCACCAAAAGTTTAATTTTTACGTCATGCACATTTTCTTTCAGTTATTTTTGCCATTTTAAATCACAAAATGGATAGGCCTAGAGCGCAGAAATTAAAATCAATTTTGCCAAGACTTACTTTTCTTAATGATACTCATATAGGCAACAGCTATGACTTGGTTGACTTTATTGTCTGCCACACATTGGTAGAAGCCAGAGTCAAATTTCTGCAATGTGTACAATACCAATTTTTCTCCCCCTTCCTTTACTTGCTGCCTCTGAGGAAATAAAAGAGAACATCTGTTATGTTTGAAAAATCTGGATATTTATGATAAGTCTTGAAAGGTGATTAATTAGGGTCAAACAGATCTTGCCAATCATTGTTGTTAAACTTAAAGTAAAGAATGATATTTTCTGCAGACCAAAATTAAAATTCAACATTACGATGATACAATAGAGTTTACAAAATCTATTTCAAAGAGTAAAAGAAAGGTATTTTTCTTATGTATGTCTTTTCTGGTTAATTATCACTTTTCAGTATGATTCTTTTGACTATTTTTAAAACTGTGTTCAAAAATTTTAGAATATTTCAACAGAAAATCAATATGAGTAATGAAACAAATCAAAGTATCTACTATTTTACATCAAAATGTACAATAAGTAACATAAATCTGGACACAAAGATTGATATATCTCTAACCAAGCCAATAAAACTAGCTGCCTCCATAGCATTCATTTTGTTTGGTGTTCCGCTCATTTGGCTAACGCCTTAACCATTAAGCCACAACTCCTTGAAGATAAATCTTTTTGGAAAATTACCTCATGATGCAGATCTGTTTCTTGAATTGGTATTCCATTGCGATACCAACTGATGGTAGGTGGTGGGTTGCCAGTCACTAGACAGTGTGCTATAACAGTCCTTCCCATTGGCCATTTTTCAGAGTCTGGACCTTCAACTAATTTGGGTGGGACTGAAACCACACAAAAAAATCTTTAACACACAAGAGTTTATTCTTAGATTAGCAAAAAAGTATAAAGAGCCAGGGCAGTATATTCTGGCTTAATTCTTTTTCTTTCCCCACTTTTTTAGATGAGACAAAGACAACAAATATTTCTGTTACCTGGTTGTTGTTTTCTTTGCCCCAATGCCCACCCCGAAGGGTGTAGTAAAAGCTAGAATATACTGCCCTGCAAAGAGTCATACTCATTTAAAAGATATATAAAACAAATTTGGGCACTGCTCTAGATTTATAAACCTGCAATATGTTGATGTAGATTTAAGATTTTTTTTAAATTGGAACTATAGAACAAATAAAGAAATTTACAAAGACTGACAACTGATTTTAAAACTACATGTGAAAACATGCTGCTACACATATAAAAGGCAACATATTTTATCTACTACAGCAAATCTGTCAAGCACTGTAGCACTTTTATTGAGCTCATTAACCTTTTTGTATTATGTGGATGTTTGGTTATGTAAAATAAAGATCATATAACAATAATATAATCTTATCATAATGGAGCTAGGAAAGTTAAAAACGGGGGTCTATACAAATTTTTCCTAGGACGTTTTAGATTGACAAGTGATACATTTCTTATAGTTTCATGTGTTGCGGATCGTGTAGCGATATTTATTT
>JAUUEB010277583.1:0-21739 GCA_032362205.1 Clione limacina
GTAGAGTAGTATACTACTCGAGTAGTACTCAAGTAGTTTTTTCACTACTTCTACGCTACTCGAGAATTTGCAGAATTGTTTGAGTACTACTCTACTCGAGTAGTCTGTCCATACTACTCAAAGACTACTCTACTTGAGTAGTTTTTGAGTAATTGGGAAAGAAATCAATGTTGTTTGCGTTCTATTTCTGATAAATGTTAGTTCAACTTTGATTATTTTTTAATACATTTTACCTTTTACACAATTGTTTCATACATTTTATCATTATCTTCAATTTTATAACATGATAGTGTAAACAATGCAGGAATTTTTCAATTTCAAACCTTTGCATTTGTTCATTTAATGATTACAACTTTTTATTGACTACTCAAAGACTACTCGGGTAGAGTAGCTACTCTACTCGAGTAGTAACCGTTAGATTTTTTCGAGTAGCTACTCTACTCTACTAAAGTAGTTGAAAACGTCCAACTACTCTACTCTGTTCAAGTAGTCTACCGAACTACACGACCACAACACTGTACATACCTATGTCAGATCGTAACCTGATTCATAGAGCTGGTGCCAGTAAGCAGCCTTGTTTCACACAATTGATGACTGTAAAAGTCTCTGTTAACCATGACTTTTACCTCTAGCTTATATGCCTTCATAGAAATGTTTTACCACTTTAAAAAACTTTTGTAGATATCTAAACTTTGCAAGTATTTTCAAGAGACCTTTACGGAAATCAGTGTTAAATTTCTTAAGGAGTCAAACAAATGTCATGTAGTCCATATTTTTGTGTGTGCACTTTTCGTTAATTTGGCGAACTGCCAATAATAAGTATGTTGTGGCTCTCTATCTCCGCGAAAGCAACATTGGCCTTCTAGAATCAATTCGTTGTCAGATAGATGATCAAGAAGGCGATTAAGAAATATGCTTTTAAGTATTTTGCTATACATGCATAGAAGTGATATGTCAGGGTGATTGTCACAGCATCGCGATCATCTTTTGCATGAACTTTCAGAGAAAACTTCAAAAAAATGTGTCCGTAGACACAGCAGATTTCAAATATTCAAATTATGATAACAAAAAATAAATACAAATTATCATAACCAACAATGAAAAGAGTGTAATTTCTCTCCGCTTCTCACTTCTTAAAACTTGAAGCCTCTAGCAACTTCTTGTGTTCTCACCAGGCCTTCAATATTTTTGAGTTTGGACTGGCCGGAAGAAAGGTTTTTATCTTTTAACAATGACCACGTATTATTATTTCCACTACTATGTTTTTGTAGGCCAACTCTTAAGACAAACCAAATGTTTTAGAATTCAAATGATAAATTATTATTTATGTTTCATTAAATCAACACGGTAGACATAGCTACAAACGAAGTTCTTCGTTGTCATAAAATGTATCGATGGCCAAACAAATTTGGAATGCCACTTTTTAAGATTTGAAGAATGATTGAAATACACAACGATTGTTGTTTTCAATTTTCACTTTTTTGGGGTTATCACATTAGATTTTACAACATATAATGTTGATAACAAATAGTAATATTGGTTTTCCAATTTGTGTTCATAAGTTATAAATCCTAAAAAGCAAAACATGAATTAAAACCAAATTTATAATCCTGACAATTTGAGTTTAGCTTCTTTTAACATTTTTTCAGATGACCACAGCCGCGTTATCGTATGGGACAGAGCAGAAACAGTGACCACTGACTACTACAATGCCAGTTTCGTTGACGTGAGTTAGCCATCACTTTTATTTATATTATTACAGTTGTTTATTTCGTACATCATGAATTTTATTTGTATGTTGTGACACTCGATTTGAATTTAACTTTTAAATGAAAGACACATGATAATTACGAATAATGTGAATCGTGTTCGTTCTCCAGATACTGACTTATTTTCTATCCTCTATCACAAATATTTCTTGTTCTGACAAAACAAAACCCATTAGACATGAAATGACTGGAGTACATGGGAATTAGTTTGCAGATTGAATTTGCTTTGATAAGTGTAGATTAGGAATTTCAGATATCACATCTTGCTCCATTAAGCATATTTTATAGTTTGTAAACAATACACATGGATGCCCAATATATATTCTGCATCTTAGTTTGGAGGATCAGATTTTTTTCAAATGAAAAAGTATAAATCACAATTTAACCGCTGGTAAAGTTGTTTTTCAAATGTCATCCAAATAACTTCATTACGTATAGTCAATTATTTATTTCACAATACAAAAAGTAAAGAATGAAACCGAGGATAACGTCAAAGGTATGCAGATATATGCTCGATTATCAATTACAAAACAAAGTCAAAATGAAGAAAGGTTTACTGATTAATTACGAATTACCTTTTTTGTTGGGAACTTATTTGGTGCTGTAGAATAAAAGGGGATACCAGATAAAAGACTACGAATCCGTTGTCACGCAGCTAGTCCCTAAACTAATTCTTAAAGAATTGTAGTGCTAGCTGAGGTTATATTTTATTTTTTATTTAGCAGAATCCCTTTGATTTGATCAGTGAAATCCACAGAGTGTTTCTTGTCGTCCAGATTTGAGTGATTAACATTGACAATAGGTTCGTTTGTGGACAGTGCCTTAACTGTATGTAATACATGAAATGTCCAAATAAATCAGCTTTGCGACTCTTGTGTCCGTCATTCGCAGGTTTACTGGCATAATATGTCAAATTTCTAAACAAAGGGTCAATTTGGTATATTTGAGATAGACCAATGATTTGTGCTGATATCTTCATCATTTGATGATGTTTGTTTTTACGTTTTTTTCTCTTCGTGTTTTAATTGGTCAAAACTAACGACACCCAGACCTTTCGGTTACTTTCATCGTGCACATATTTTCTGTTTACCTTTTCAACATTTTCACATTAGATAATATTGAGCTATTGTCTGTCAGTCGTGTCCAGAAGTAAGCTCAGGGTTTTAACAGTCTTTTTATTACTTATTGTGATATTATATGTTCTAAAGATCAGATGCCAATTAAATAATATAGCGTTTTTCAATCAATCAGATTGTATTACCTAGGCTATACACTCTTTGTGAAATTAGTACACATGAATTAACTAAGCCTGCTAGCTCCGCGATGTGATAAAACCGGCGTAAGTTAACATTCATTTATTTTCAATATAAGATTATCAACATTAGTGAGGGACGTTGTGCTATCCATGAATTGATTGAAACCATATTAACTTGCCATGTGTATTGTTTGACTGTTCGATTTTCGTTAAGATAGCTTAGTCTCGAAGAAAGGTCTAGCGACATATTGAAGCCCTGCGCTTCTGTATTTAATAATAAACTACTCATTCTTATGGCAATTTAAACATTCCAACCTTCTTCAACTGAGCCGTTGGTGCTAGCGTCCTCTGCTTAGATATCGATTTAAACATCTTAATAAGCAGGTAAAGGTTGCAAATCCTGAACCTAATTTTGGACATGACTGAATAATAACATCTGCTCACTATCGCATTTCGTTGTAATAAATACCTGGTTAATGTCATGTCAGATGCTTAGTTTTTGTATCAACTATCAACTCATTAACTTAACACTGGGATAGTGTTTCCTTTTCCTTTTAATGAAACACAAATAAGATATCTGTATAAAAGCTTTTGACCAGTTTCATAGTAAATGTTTTATAGTACACGCACACCTTGTTGAAACGTTCAATTCAATTCGTGGCATACACAATGATAGTATGATGCATGCAAATAAGACACTGCAGCTAAACGTAGGTGGTAATAACATGTTGTATTCGCAGACTTTCAAACTTGTGACCCTGATTACATAAAATGTATCTTGTTTAAATTATGTGATGTTTTATTTATATTTTTTCAAATCGTTTGTTTCAAGAAATAAACAATAGAGTAACAAACAATGTTAATTAAATTATAATAAATTTTTTAGAGTGAATTTTTGCTGCGATATGATATATTTTGAAAGTTTCTGGCTTTAAATAATTGAAATATACGTATTGTAAGCAAAACAACTAGTAAATTATTTGCTTAAAAAATGTTGATACAAATTCCATGAAAGGATCAATTTAGAAGAAACAAAATTGGAAGGCATTAACACCTCTGCGTTGTTTGCTTTATTTCAGGGTTACAGTGGACCCAAAGAGTACATTGCTTGTCAAGGTAAGGGGCATGAGCTCATATTTATTTTCCTTAATGATAGTAGGTAATCCCTCTTTAAATTAGAAATATTATGATATCATCAAATCTATAATAAGCAGTTGTCTGCCTTATATGCACACTTTTTACTTATTAAGCCTGGGCAATTAAAGGGTGGCCTCGAGATATAACACAATTTTGCTTGCTGTTAGCTGGCAATTTCACGTAAATTCAATAAAAGAACCATTAATAAAGTTTAAAAAAAATACAAGTTATGTTAACACTTTGGTGATGAATTAACGTATTTCTACGTATACTAAGACGCACAGTATAGGTAGACAGACAGATATAGTTTGAAGTTATAACAAAGTGTCCGTTAAAGCTAAAGCTTATGACGAGGAAAATAACCCATTTATTCGTCTTAAAAGTATGTAGGATATTATTATCTTCGAGTATTGTAACAGAAATACCCATCAATACCACGTAAAAGAGAATACTATTACTCTGTCATGTGTTATCACTTCTTAATTGAAACCTTGAATGGAGTAGTAAACTTTGCATCTTTATAATTCTAGTTGGTAAACCCTTTAACAAATTGAGTATTTTTACGAAAGAACTTGTACTAAGCCACTAGTATGGTATTATATTTATATATTATAACAGGTCCGAGCACCAAGTGTCTCGTTTCATTCTGGCACATGATATGGCAAGAAGGGGTTACGACTGTTATCATGGCAACTGGTCTTTTTGAGAACGCTGTGGTGAGTCTTGTGTTATATTAGTCAGCTTAAACTATGTGGTATATTTTATTATGCATAGACAAATTAATAATACAATAGGTAGAAGCAAATACCTTTGACTTGTCTGTACTGTGTTTGACTTGCTTATTGATATTTGTTTTACAAAATTAAGACTATCAGTGAAGATAACAGCATACATTCGAAACTCGAAAAGTGACCATCGTGTAGGGTTAGAGAAGTACCTACATGATTGATTGAGTTAGTACTCTGTGTATGAAACAAACGCTTCAGTGAACTAGTGAGGAAATGCAAACATTTAAACAAACACAGTCTCAATTCGCACCGGCTAAGTGAACAAAACGCACGCACACACACGCACGCACGCACGCGCACACGCACACGCACGCACGCGCACACGCACACGCACACGGCTTTGATAAGTAACCCAAAATGTACAAATTACACGATCGTGACAAAACATGGTGAAAAAAGAAATTACATTTTCTCTAACTCAAAGGCATACTACTGTTAAACTCACAGTGTCTATCAAGTTAGCTCCCTAGTCCCGCATTAACGTGTTACCTTAGATACCTTAAAGATAAGTATGGTGTCTTCGTGGTGCAGAGTTTCAAACAAGATCAACTTCCATTGAACCATGAACATTTTCACCATAGAAAAAACGTGTATCTAAACGTGATATCTTAGTTTAAAAAATGACGATATCATTATCGTTACTTGATGTTCAACTTGTTATTTCATAAACTTTCTTTTTTTTGTCTATTTATTTAAACAAAAAATATTTTACACGACGTTATCAGCCCCCACCCCCTTAAAAGCAGGAATAGCATGGGGAAACAAATGACACATGATAATACGCTCTAGTAATCTCAATAAACTTTATAATATCAATATCCAGACTTCTTTCGTCGCAGATGATGCTTTCAAGGGGCATCCGAGAATCTAAAAATATCTTTAACAACCACAGAAGCTATTAGATTGTCATATGAATTTCTAAGTTCAAAGTCGATTTAGGATGTTCGAGAATGATACATTTGACAGTAGAATTTCATTAAAAGAAATAAATGGGATGCAAATAACTATTCTGACTGATGAACAGATTGATTACTTAGCTTGTTTATGAACGCGATATCTTCAACCATTAATCTGACTATACCAGACTTCTGATTAAATCACATAGAAGCCATCGTGGAATGTCAGCGTGGCCAGATAATGTTAACAATCTTCGTGACTTTGTCACATTTATCATAAGATTATATAAATGGATTATCATCATACAAAGATTATACCAAGTAGTGATGGATCCACGCAATAAACAAGTAGGTAATACAGTATGAAAATGTCATACCTCGTGTAATAAATAGTTCCATGGCAATATTACTGTACTTCATAATTTGTATCGTTTTGATATTATAAAGAATTTTTCAAAATTCCAATATCGTCATTTGTGCGTGCACATCTTATTTTCGTTACTATGTCGTTACTCTAGAATCATAGTTTTATAAAGAATATTTGTATTGCCACATTGTCACATTCACACAGTGTATTTAATTATTTAAAGGAAAGTCATCTAGCGTTTTGGAAATGGGGAATTTTCGGAAATATGGTGATTATAATTGAAAATTGTACACTTCGGTCCTGCTCTTTTTTGTTGAATACATCATTTCGTTGAAGTTATTCGAAAGGGTTTTGATGAATTTTGAACAATCTTATTGTCGATAAATAGGGTGATTATTTTAAATATGGGGCGTTTCTTATTCTTGTATGGTCAAAGGGGGCGATGGACGAAAAGTTCTTACGAAACCTTTGGTTTCCATAGGAAAACAGAACAGATATTTGGTAATTCACTACGGTATCTTCTGAATAGTTTTGTATATCGCAGACTGATTAATGACCAACAAGCTGACATAGAGTTCAGGCGACCGAGTACTCAATCATGAAAGTTCGTTTTCCAAATTATTTGACCTGTTCAAACCATTACTTCTAAACAATGGCGAAAAATGTAGTTTCTTATAGGGGAGCGTTAAAATGTTAAAATTACCACACATGTTTCTGTAATCTATACTTTTAATGTTCAAAATAACTTTGATATATATCTTTAACTTGTTCGTATCTTACTTATTTTACCAATAGCAACAATGTGACAAGTACTGGGTTGACCACACTCACAAACAAGCGCAGTATGGAGACATTCATATCTGGTATGAAAGAAGTACATTCCTCGCTCAACTAAACATACGGACTTTTAGAATACAGAAGGTATTGTTTAGAGTTTTGGTAATTGCTTTAATGTATTTTCTTATTTTTGGATTGAGGTTTTCTTTCGTTTAAAAAGCAAAGTACCTTGCAATATGTCTCGTTAAGAAAATATTCCACTCCTGTAAATAAAGGTTTTTGTATCTCCTCTTATAAGTGTTTTATGTTTCAGCTCATGTGTTTTCTTCAGTTTAACTGTGCTGAGAAAGATAATGAGGCAATTTCCTTATTTTAATCAACTTGTTAAGGAACGTTAATACATTTTGTTTATATCTTGTCCAATCGCAGGAATGCATGATAAATCAGGATTAATCAGGATTAATCGATGATCAAACTACGTCTAACAGACAGGCTGCTAGACAGACATAATCGCCTGTGGCTATCCATGTCTTTAATCAAACTGAAAGGTGTCATGAGTCTAATTATTCGATGACGATTGAATTTCTTCAAATGGTTCTTTTGTTATAAAGAAGAAACGGATGAAAAGCTAAAAAACAAAATGAAATTAATATTCAAAGTAAAAGAAAGAATGGAATGACTATCAATAACAAAGAGACCAGACGCTAGGGATGGGGGGGGGGGGTGCTTTAACGTGATTGAACACTTGCTGTAAGGCGACCTTCCGGACAACAGGAAATTGATGATAATAATCAAAGACTGGCAACTGGAGATGTGACGTCCTGCTTAACCTTTTCTTCCCACAAAACCCAATGAAGTCATGTCGTAACAGGATATCTCAGGATTTTAAAAAAAAGTAGAAAATTGAATTAAATAACAGGGACGGTACAGAAAATTGACACCATGAAACCTTCGTTAGATTATAAATAACAGAAGGGTACCTTCTTCGTTCATTTTAAAAAAAATCCAAATTAGAAAGTTGTTTCTCTTTGTATAATCAAAAGCTGCAAATTTCATTGGCCCCTTATTTAGGCTTCATTAAACTTATCTCTCGGTAAATGACGCGCCGAACAAATACTATCAAAAGTTTGATTTTTTCTTTTAACACGACTATCATTTCTATTGAAATGTCTTGAATTTTACATTAACAAATTGTATTTCTTCTTTTGATATTTCTCGTTATTTATTCTTCATTCAATTCTGCATATTATCAAATATTCTGAGCCTGTATGACCACTTCCCTTTTTGATATTCTTTTGTCACATATTCAAAATGTGTGTGAAATTTAATGATGGAAATATATAAGAAGAAATAATGCTATTTGAACGTATGTAAAGATGGTATTCAATTTTACGTTAAGTCTTCTGTGCGATAGAGCGTAACCCTTTACAAATATCTCTCTGATATGTGCTATTATCAGAATATCTTTCGAACTTATACATTGATTCTGTGGATGACATATTTTCTTTCATTTATTTCGTTTGCAATAAGCTTTGGCATACATATTTTAGGAGATCTGCTATTTTTCAGGTTGGCACATGCGAGTCTCGAGTCTTAACTCACTACGAAATGATGGGCCTACACGAGGAAGTACCTGAGCCAGGTTTATTGCTAGAGGTTAGAAGGAGAGTCACGTCAATGGCCCATACTCAACCTGGACCTGTCCTCATTCATTGCAGGTTAAAATTGTAGTAACTGTTTTTTGTGTTTCGCCTCAGTACCAAATGGTCTGTTATAAAAGCAGGTAAACTGTCAATATTCGATTGTCTGAAGACGAAGTTATATTGTTTATTCCACATCCTGTATGGTAATAAGAGAGGAAACGCCCATGCATTAAATATAAGCAATAAACAAAACTTCGCCATGAAAAATTACTTAGACATAAAGCACTAGGAAGCAACACACAGCACAGTACTGCAAGGCTTAAAACACTACAAAGGGCGGGACTGTGTGGGAAAATGGTTTTTGTAGGGGCTGTGGGTTTCCTGATTTGCGCTACGTTGTGTAAGACATTTGTGAGCATCGATTCCTCACGAGGTGGGTCGTTTATATACATTGTTACAGTCGCACTTTTGTGTTTGCTAGTTTGATAATAATTTATATGTAGGTTTTGAAAAATCACCAAACCTTTATGAAATATGCCCAGTGGAATAAAATGAATACTTCATGGCTTGTACTCATTTGATATCGATTGATGAATATCGATCGCGTTAAAACTCGATCGAATTTCATTCAACGATATCAACCTCGTGTGCCATAAATTTGGTAGATAAACTCAGCAAGGAAGTATTCACTATTTATTATATACAACTAATTTAGAGCAATGAAATATTTGCAATATTTTAAAACAATTTGGTATCTAGAACGCTTTGTTCATCATCCATATGATCAAGACACATACTTTGTATTATTAATTCGATCTTACATATTATTCAAACATTATAAATATATCTTACTTAATAGGTGTGGCGGTGGTCGCACGGCGGTTTATGCAGCTGTAGATTACTGCCTTCACCAACTTCAAGCTGAGGATCAGGTTGATGTGTACAGTGCTGTGCTGCACCTTAGACGCTTTAGGAAGAACATGGTCCGCACATTGGTGAGTAATCTTGCATAAACTGTCCCAGTCCTGTTGCAATTCAAATACATCGTCTGACCCCCGAACTGTTATACTTAGAGTCGTTAGTCAAATGCTTGCAATACCATTATATACCAAGGAATCACTAGAATTTTGGAGAGGATCTGCAAATCATGTTTTCCTAACTAGGATGTATTAGTACAATGATGAGCTTTGGGACGATATCGTGTATCAATATAGCAATCAACAGCAAAGTTTTATCTTTTGCGTTCCTTTTTGTCATTGATGTGTCCGTTACAATGATTTTTTGAAAATGTTCATTACACATTTTGCAAATGTCGAATTTAACCTTACGGACATTTGCCAACATTAATCCCTTACGCACCCTGATCATCTTCTCCCTTTTTTGCAATGTCCTTTATGACAATATACTCTTAAAATCAAGGCATGGTTGCCTGGCATTCGGCTGATCTTGGATTTGAATTCAGCATGTGCTGCATGTTTTGTGCAATTCTCCATGGGCTTTGGCCGTTATTGGGGCTTTCATAGTGAATAAAGCCTGTCATATAGACGTCTCGCGTCAACAATGAACACAAAAACAATATTAGTGAAATCCTATCTAAGGATATAATTCATGAAAAAAATCTAAGTAAATTCATTTGCTAGTGAAGTTTAATAATATTTCTCTTGGATTCTGCTCGTCCATCAGAACCAGTACCAGCAGATCTACGAGGCTGTTGCTATGTACCTCCAATGTGGTGTTACAGTCTACCCAGCAGAGATGCTTCAAGCTGCATACCAGGTACATTACGCTAGGGGAGGAGACACTAAGCACCACAAGCTGGACAGAGAATTCCAGGTACTTAAGGCAATGTTTTAAATTATCATGAACTTCTATATTCTATTTTATCGATCCAATCATCGTTAAGGAACATCATTTTTCTTGTGTTTCTTTCTCTGTTTTTTATGTATTAGAATGTTTTCTATGTTAATTCTAAGATCATTTTATATTAGATTTGTAGTAAGCTCAGAATTCCTTTTTTCGTTCAATTTGTCTACACAATCTTATTAACTACATATTATGTTGGTAACCCATTTGTTGCAAAGAGCGATCTTGGTCGAACTAAAGTTAAATTGAAGCAGCTTGGTCGGTTGGAGTCACTAACACCCCGATACGATCATACAGTGTCCCACGACAAGTAAAATTGTCTACCATCAACAAAAAGTATTTCTTCGATGATTCACCATCAAAACTGCAGGAATAGCTAGTTTTTAGTTTTGACAACAGCCTCGTTTTTGGTGAACAATTCGAATTGAACACATGCATGATAACAGTTTCATTATGTATTCTTAGATCCCAATCTGAAAAAGAAACATATTGGTCTTAGATAATCACAAAATTATTTCCGAAGACAGATAAGTCTTTCTTTTTACAAACGTGATAAATTGAGGAAAGTGATGATTTGTACAATTTCACACGCATTTATCGAGCTTTACTTCCTGCATTCTTGGTATTACTAGCTATCAGTGTAGTTATTGGTAGGCTATACACTTATATTTGATAAATTTTCCGTAGATAATAATTTTGAATATCAAGTACTTTTATGTTGTGTTTGTTTTTAGACGCTCCACTTAGACTCTATTTGAATTTCTTCCTTTATGTCTGTCATAAACCCAGACTCTCCAGTCTATCGTGCCTCGTCTCAGTATTGGTGACTGTGCTAGTGGTCATAGAGTAGAGAACCGTAGCAAAAGCCGTGACATCATGATGTTACCACGTGAGTACCACACTTACATGTCATATTTTAATACGTTTGTCTTTTATTTAATGCACGTTAACTAAGTCTAGGTGATAAACGTTTCTTTTACATTTCTAACTGTCTGCGATCTTCTTTTTCATCAGCTGTGTATAGTTTTTAAGAATGCCGGTGATTTTTAATTTCCTTCTCTGTAGTATCCTTCATAAAACATCAAGATGTTGGTCATTTGAGGTATATTTTATTGAAATAAAAGTCACTTTATCAGTGCTTTGAGCTTACTATTTGAACCAGTCATTAACAGAAAAGCAATTGATTGACTTGAACAGAAAAATCATATGAGTGAATTCAGTTACTCAAACAACTCAATATATTGCTGTTGAGATCTTGACAGATCTTGAACAACATCCCCACCTCACTAGCGAAAAGGACCAGGTTTAAATCCGGAAGGTGACGCACCTCCCCGCCACTCCCTTTTACTGGTTTGGTCATTGATCGGGCTTTAATATGCGACTCGCTTTTCATACCGTCCTCATTCGTCGTGAAGGTAGAGCTCCTACATTCAATCATAATGAAAAAACAGACAATTTATTCTTCTTTGAGAACTGTATCATACAAAATGTACAATTATTTTCATAGTACCTTACATAAATGTCTTCTATTTTCTAATACCTTTGTTCTGATTTTAGCAACAAAAACCTAGAATAATTGACCATAGAAATATAACATCTCATGTGAAAGAGTCTGTTTATGTGATGTATTATATGATTCACCCAGAAATAGTCCAATTACTCTGCGATATCGTTTTTCGTCAAAATGGCCCAATTATCGTAGAAATGCTATCGGCGTGATAGGAATAAGATGCTTTAAAATTGTTCGGCCTTAGTCCGGAGATCACACGCTTTCTTCCCATATAACACCAAGACTCTTTGAATAATGCTTTTTTAACATGATAAAAGGTCTACTTGATCAATTTATTCAATTTGGGGGTAATTTGGAACTTTCTGCCGCTTTTGAAGCGTATAACTGTTTTCTCTTTATATGATACACTTTTTCCTATTATCTTAACATTATCTTAACATTATCTTAACATTATCTTAACATTATCTTAACATTATCTTAACATTATCTTAACATTATTTTTTGTTTTCGTGTTTCCAAACGTTTGCTTATTAAATTAAATTGAGCTTTGTTTACGTTACCGAAAACACTTCAGCTATTTTGTATAATTTGAAAGGGATTGATGAAACAATGATATTTGGAAAAGTATATAGGAAAAGAAGTAAAGGGAAAGGAGGATATTGGAAAAAGAGATAGAGGGTAGTGGATTAGGGAAATCTAGGGAACACAACGTCTTGGAAGGAAGACTTTTGACTAAAATATTAGTAAAGAAGAAATAGTAATGTACATAGAAAGAGTTCTGTAAGAAAAGAAGGTACTTGGAGTTGCAGGCATATAGACGGTTAATTTTAGGACATTGAATATAGGAAATGACGATTTGCGATACAAGAAAGGAACATTATAGGTTGTGTCTGTCTATTGAACTTTCAGAAGCCACAAATGATTTGCATTTCCACAGCTTCTAGTCATTCATCTGTCTCCTTATGTAGTTTCTAGGCCTCACAACCATAACACAAGACTGAGTAAATGAATGTGTTCACCAATGCCAATACTTTGTTCATTGATCTTTTAGAATTCAAAAGCCCGGTTTCAATTTTTTTCACCATTTACAGTTAATCTTTTGGTCTCAATGACATCTCTAAATATCATTTCTCTGTAAAGATTGAAAAATCACGGGACAAAAGAAACGGCCTCACACCTTTTTGAATTTCACTAAGCTCTGGAATCTCTTGAAGCTTATAGGATTAAGCAATGCGAAGGTCCTTTTGTTCAATGTTTTAAATCTCTGATCGATGGATTTCATTTACTAAATCTTCATGTGGATATTTTTCCTAATGATGTTGATTCTGTCAAATTCTTATGTCGATGATTAGTGTATAGTCTAGGGCACTAGGTGTATCACTATATAGCCCAAATCTAAGCTTATTCCACGAGTCGTTTTGTATACAAGTGACATATATATATATATAAAATTTATACATTTTAATCTCTAACTTTGCTTGTATTGTCAGCTGAGTGTGCACGCCCTTATCTGACAACAGCAGACTGTGGAGATAGTGGTACAGACTTCATCAATGCTGTTTATGTCGATGTGAGTAGTCAACTACATATATCAACGTGTAACAGTCTTTCTTATTTCTTGTAAAATGGTGTCTTTGTATCTTAATTATCTTCATTAATGTTTGTGAAACAATGAGAACTGTACTCCTTATAAAAAATAGTCTTCATTTAATTGTTTTCAATACTTTGTTCATGATAATACACGAGGTAATTTTGATTGTGTAGCATTGGTAGGCAAAAGAAGGGCTACAGCAAGACTATCTACTGTTCAATTAGTAGAATGGTCTGAATTAGAAAAATCTCAAAATGTACAGAACCGTAACAATTCAAAATTAGAAAACTTGAAATGTGTAGAATTACAGTAATTTTAAAATACAAAAGCCCAAATGTAATTAAAAAGTACACAAACACATAATAGTACAAAATTAGTTATCTTACAAATGTTATATCAAATGCAAAACAGGTCTTAAAAGTATAAAATCATGATGATACCAACAATAAATATTGAGAAATACAATAGAAACTGTCTCACAAGTGTGAAACATAAATGACCAATCAATTTGTATTAGTTAGATACGTCACTGAATCAAATTCAATAAAAGAGTCTTAAAATTATGTTGGACTATTGTGAAAATGAAATGGACAATAATACAGTTCTCAAAACAAAATGCTGCTGATGAGGAGAATCGAGAGTTATCAGCTCAACGAGTTAAATGCGTAAATATAGGTCAATGAAACTTTGATCTTGTCAAGAGCTCTCTTGCTGGTGTCAGGACATGGTACTCAAGCTCCATGGGAAAGCAGAACATGTGATTATTGATCCTTTTTCCGAAGCGTAGGATGATTTATTTTTGTCGTGCTAAAATTATACCTTTCTGTAGTTCATCTACAACTACATATAAAATTTTCATTAACCTACTGTTAACTGATGTTATGACAATCGATATGTTTCCAGGGTTACCACTCAGAAAACCGTTACGTTGTGACACAGTGGCCAATGAAAAAGACAAGTCAAGATCTCTGGAGATTGTTGTTTGATTTCAAAATCACTTCACTAGTTCTAATGCAAGAATCACACAAGTTTTCAAGGGTTAGTGCGTTACAAAAGTAGACTACGCTTATTTGCACACATTGAGATCGATGGTAATCGTGTTTTTAAGAGGACTGAGCTACCAAACCCATAATTAACGTTGGTACGTATTGTTGGTTAACCTGTATGAGGCCACAAAAACTGTGACAATGGGCGGATTGTTATTTTAAGCGACGTATTTTTTCTTGTCAATCTTTAGAGAACAAATGTTCAAGACAAATCCACTAAACTTCGATTTGTTGTCTAGGTATTTGTATCTTTCAACATTAAACTATTTAATTCAAATGTGTGAGAAAAAGGGGGTTAACACATGGAAAACAAGAGGATAGAGAGTAAGAGAGATTATATTTGTTAAATCTATTGAATGATTTTCACTCACTTTTAACACCACACTATTTAGCATTTCAGTTAATGCTAGGCTGGTGAGAAATGATTACTGAAAAAGGAAAGCATTTAACGATAAATCATTTATTACAGAAGCTTCTACAATGACATTTTCTAATATGTGATTTGTACGACACAATGTCACAAAATAGTGTATGCCACCGAAATATGAAATAAACAGGTATTGATTTATTCAGTTAATCAGTAATCGAAGTACTAGTTTATTCAATCTGTTGAATTTCATTGCTACCTTTTGTACATATGGTCGTTTTAAAATGAAGTTCGTAACCATTGATGAAACTAGTTATGCCATTCAGTCCACGGTACTAATAAAACAAAAAGTCCCCACTATCCTATAGGGCATGTATTTTAGAGTAATAATTTATTGAGTTGTTGGTGATCTCCTAAACTGCTCCGTCAAGCAAGTTAGGTTTGAAGATCGACTCACTTAGATACAAGTTGTGCATATTTAACCTAGTTATGCAGCCACTCGTATGCTTGCCTGATGCCAATATTAAGATAAGATATTTATGGCATAATTCCCAGGTCAAATAAATTATAAATGTTTTTAAAAATCCCTCGCAAATATTCATAAATTAATACTTTGTTTTCACTATTTATTTCCACTTCAAGACTTATCCTCGATTCTGGCCTAAAGACATCGAGCAAGATGTTTGTTATGGGCCTATACGAGTGAGATACATTGGATGTGAGCGGAAGCCCAATTTGATAGTACGCACATTTGCCATTAGAAAGGTAAGTCTGTAAATATATCTCAGTGTTCGTATTTTGTATATGCTTTCGTTATCCAAGCATCAAGCTTCTATTGCAGGGTGTCACTCTATTTACACTTTCCAAATGTTATTTATATATAGTAGATAATTAATATATTTAAGGCTCTCATTGTTCAAACGTTCGCCCTTTTGTGTTTGCAACATCCTATGTTTCGCAAAGAGTTTAATGTTGCTTTGTTGTTTTCATTGAAACTTATGGCAATCACACATCAAACTACAACGCACAAATCATGTGATATCATTATCTGGAGCAAAATGGATCATGACCCATGACACATCTTTTGCAGGTGATTATGCTTGGCATTATGTTCGTTGATATTGCTAAGTTAATATAGGCCTTGACTAGTCTTTATACTTCCTAAAAGTATAGCCATCAAGAAAGAAAGAAAAACTTTAAGAATACATAAATAACCTGAAAGAGATGAAAGAGAAAGGTCCTCTCAAAAGGTTAAGAAATAAAGAGACATCAATCTGATGTCCTACAACTACCTCATCTACTTTAGCCCAAAGCATACAAATGTATTTTATAAATTATTATTTCTCATAGCATCAGAATCATATCTCTGATGCTGTTTCGGAACTAGAACATTTCATTAAGATGTACCGATAATAATTCCCAGAAACACACTTGTGCTGGCGATCTGTTGAAGATTGATGGCATTTTCTAATCCTTTTGAGAGGAATTGATACGTCCATCTCTTTCAGTTTCACTAAAGAGCTGTTCGCCAAATTACTTTTTCATATAAATTAAAAAATTGTGCCTATGATCATAATTGTTTCATTAGTATTTCTTAGATAACAATTCCCTGAAAAACTCTTTATTATATGACTATACAACCGATAATATTGATCAACAGAGATAATCGAGGTACCAAAAACTGCCCTTTTCAACGTAGACTACTGTGAGATAAATTAAACATTGTTGACTTTTTATCATTGCTTTCATCATCATCACAACCATACTTTTGTTCACAGCCTAAGCGACACCAACATCTCATTGCGCAGACATTGGTGCGACTCAGTGAAGACGTGATGGTAAAATCAATTGAGTGGCAACATTAGCCTGCACTTTGACGTTTATGTCTCACTCACAAACTTATGATATTTCTATGTTGTTCATCCAATAGTCGTTAAAAATTGATTTTCTATTTGCCATTCTTCTATTTCAAGGCTTGCTTGTTTTACATTGGCACATGCTGAATTAACTGCACTATAATTTCAATTGAGTTGTACAGCAACTCTCTAATCGCATCTGTGTTTTTGAATTGAGTTAACAGTCTGCAATATTTTTAATAAGCATGAATTGATTAAAACGTCGCGTAAGGCTGAAAAAGTAACTCCTAGTAATTCCCTGAACACAGTGTCATAATGAGAGCAAAGTTTGTAAAATACGAGCAGAAGTCAAACCATTATAGAATGGACTTTCAACAACTTTATATACTTGATTGAGCTGCTGCTAATTAACAATCTGGAAGTCTCTGTTTTATATAAACCCCCCCCCTTCCAAATTAAAAAGGGCTGCGACATTTAATTGACGCTTATGTTAAATTTTCATCTCTTGGATTTTGTTATTGCTTTAACACTTCTTGAACGTTTACAATGCGTTACATCTAATATTTTGGTAAAAATAAATTTACATTAATAGATTGAATTTGCATGTTGATTGTCTCAAAACAACCAAATGTGCGTCCTCTTGTGAATGGAGAACCCTCCCTAAACCAGGCACGGGTGTATTTTAGGTGTTTTGAAAAGTGATGCACTTGGGGTGTCTAAACAATTAAATGTCATTATTGAAACCACTGACCACATCTATCTCAGTCATGCTTTGAACCGATGCTCTGTTGATGTATTGTGTCATTAAATACTATTGGTGAATGTTGATCAGAGTTAATGCGAATAATGATAGCAATGCAATAAAGGATTGGTGATTAAATCGTTCAAGCCTTGCTGAAATAAGTAGTTAAACAGACTATGTGTATAGGTACAAAAAGCATTTTTTTCCAGCTGTTAATAAGTTATGCTTTTTTTGTTATTTATATGGTTCATATTTTCAATTTTTTTATAGCTTCGTAGGTAAATATGCATCACATTTCAAACAGATAGCTGTATCGTTACTAACATGGTGTTCAAAATGCACGGCATTCCGCACCGTTTGCACGTCAAAACACACATAAAGTACGCTTCTCAAATTCACCTGCACGCACTGCATGCATGGTATAGACAATTTAACCATCAGTTCTATACGTTATCTTGCACTGTTGACACGAATTATACGAATCAGCTTTATTATACGGAATTTTTTTTGAAAATTCACAAAACTAACGCTTTTTTTTACAGTTAACTAACATGATAACATTTATTATTGTATGAATTCATAACTGCAACTAATAAGATTGCTTACATTTTATGAAGTATATGTGATATACTTTGATGACAATTCTCTTCGGAAATGAAGTTATAATATTAAGATTTCCTCATGACTATTTCAATTTATTGTGGGGAAGAACTTGTCATTTTAATTAAGTTTAAGTCTTTGATGATATGATAGATGCAAATAGAAAAAGATTATCACTCGCAACTGGTTTATTCGGTAATATGAGCTCAATATTAAATGACACAGATAGAAGGCTTTTGAAACCATTTGTGTGGTTGATCTTTTTATGCGGGCGTGAATCTTGGACAGAAACTAAGGATTTTGAAAAGACATTGGAAGCATAAAAACTGGTTCTTCAAGAGAATAATAATAATAATATTTTTGACAGAAAAGATATCAGAATAATCTGTATTGAAAGAGGCAAAGCCAAAAAAGATCCCTAAAAAGCAATATGAAAAAGTCTGGAATTATTGAGAAAGATGTGTAGATTCTAAGGTCTTGAAAAAGTATCTCTTAATCGAAAGAATGATGATTAAAGAAGAAGAAGTGGACAAAGAATAGCATATTTTGAAAATTCGAATTGTTTGTTAACATGTAAAAGTAATAACAACATAGCATTTCTGAAGATAGCAATGAGTGGTGATTCATGATCGCCGATGTCTGTTCAAGACCTGGCATCAAGGTAGTAGAAAGTATTTTAATCATGCTCTAAATTGTTATGATATACAGACAAACAACATATATTACAAACCCAAAAACATAGGATGAACCTTAAGTGATTTTTTGCTATGGATTTGTATTTTATTTAGTTTGGTTAATATTTAGTATGTCAACTAGCCATTTTCAGAAAGGCATCAATTGCAATCATTTGGTACAACGTTATCAGAAAATGAGGAATTTTTCACTTGATTTAAATGGTCACTTATGGAAAACGGCTTGTAGACACACTAAATTGGAACAAAAATTAATAAAATTTAAATATATCACGGAAAATAATCGAGGTTTCATCGCATTTATTTGGTTTTGTGATATATAATCTGAGTTAGTCTGGCAAGGGGAGGGGAGCTAAGGTATCGAGACACCATGTACAGTTTATTTGATCCAATATTTGATTATTTATTCTTAAATGTATATTTGTTCAGTTTATCACGTTTGTCTTGATAAGGTTTTGAAAGAAGAAAGTGTATGTTTTTCTTCGTTCACGTTTTCAGCAATTATGACACACTGGGCAGACTGCGTTTTAACAAGAACGGATGTAAATGAATCGAAAAATATATTTCCTCACCTGACTATCTTTTAGTTATCGATCATGTCCGTTCATCACTAAGGCTAAAATCATAGCATATAAATGTTATATAGTTTTACCACATTTGTGTTGGCTTTGGCATTTGTTTCATGCTTTTTTGTAATTATATTTTTTTAATCATCACTTTTATCACAAGGGAAATTATTTTACTATTATTGTGCATTGCAAATGTGTTTATTTAATATAATCAACATTAACATTGAAATTCCACACGGGACCACACGAACTGACGTGACAATTGAGAACACTACAGTGTCTTAAAGGGTCTCAAGTTATGCACTCCTTATTGAGGAAACTACAATTTTATAGATCCTTGTGACATAGTCGATCATAGCAGACTGAATAGTTTTTTGGCACAATTAAATCTCCGAAATAGCATGTTGAGCAGCGATGTCCATGCTCACGCAATCAACTCCACTGATCAAATGATTAAATCGCGCAACAATGTGGAAACTTACAGTCACGGTTGTCGCGAACTGAGCGTAGACAAAAAATAGTTTGACAACCAAGCTAAAAGGCTCCATGCCGCTCTGTGGACATGTCATTTGAATAAAGGCTGACATGCGTTATTATTGAAAACTAGCGACTCGTGTCGGAATGACACAGCTTCTTCTAAGAATACGCTCAACAGAAGAAGTAGTAGAAGAAGAAGATAGTATCCAAAGGCGAATTCCCCGCTAAAGTTTTCAATGCATGAATGTTATTAAAAATGACCAACCTGCAAAGCCTTACACAAATGTCAGCCCTGACTTCTTTACCACCCCCAGATAATGAACAACCTGGTCGGTTGTGAACTCCGCCAGAATGAGGTCATTGTGAAGATGTTTCAGATAACTGTCAATTCAAGCATCAGCGATGGAGATGCAAAAGAAGGGCCCACGCGAGGGCGTAGTAACAGTGGGGTCTTAGCGTCACTCGTCTTGCAAAGTCCAACGCGTGAAAGATATGTAGATGAAGACAACATTCGTCAAAGTCAGAGAGGATTAGGGGTTCCATCCCGATCTCTGATGGCAGCAATGGATCATGTGGCAGATTGGCAAAAACGGACAAGGAACCGACAGCCTCTCTGTGTCATGTCAAAGTAAGATAAAATATTATCACATTTTTTTGTAAATATCTCATTCCCTTCAAACAAAGTATTGTATAGTTTCACAGTTTATAACTATTGGAAACTCTTACCGGTACCCATTTTGTTTAAAAAATAAATTAAGTCCCAACCTAGCAGGTCTACAAAAATCAAGACAACCGCTAGAGTTCAAAGGTCGGGGTCAGTCTCCTAATAAGACCTTAAACAAGAGAATGACAGCCTGTGCTTTTTTGGCTTATAACAGTATTCAACTATGTTATTAATTTTTAGGACACTATTTTGAAACAACTTACACTGAAATAAGTAAAGCCGATGGTAATTGCACTAAGCCGGAAAAGATATTATTAGCGTAAATATTTGTTACTGATTGTTCACCATAGTACGATAAGTCACCAATTTTATATATGATATATCAAGTAGCATTTTGTAACATTTCAGAGACGGCAGTTGTCGCGTTGGTATGTTCTGCGCTGTTGCCAATTGCTGTGAGCAGTTCCGAACAGAAAGGGAGATAGACGTGTTTTCAGCAGTCATGAATGTTAGGGAAAACCGCCCTCAACTTGTGCCTACTGTGGTAAGTCAGCGATTTCAATTTGAATGAAACTTGTAATTTGATAAATGTGGCTATTGGTCTAATAATGTTACTAATAAATTGATAATAAAAATAACAAAGGGTGACTACTGGTGATAGTAAATGTAATCTTAAGAATGAATGAACAACCAATGAAAAAAATCTTACATTTATTTACAAAAAAATTAAAAAGAAAAAAGGGTAGCAACCCACATGAGAAGTGCACAGACAGAACTTTTACAATACAAATGTTAAACAGTTTCGGATATATATCCTTCAGTATACAGTAACGCTCTACAAACGAACAAATGGACAACTAGAAATAAATGCAAAATTGCAAAAAGCTCAAAATGTATAGAACCGTAACGATTCAAAATTATAAAAATAGGTAGAAAAGTGAAGAATTGTAACAATTCCGAAATCCAAAAGCTCAAATCTAATGACAAAATACACAAGCTTATAATAGTATAATAGTAGCTATCACACAAATGCAAAATAAGTCTCAAAAGTCTAGAGTCATGATGATTCTATTTCAACAATAAATATTGAAAATATATAAGAAACTGTCTCACAAGTATGAAATATAAAT